>PVIU01007074.1:0-95052 GCA_004026605.1 Ondatra zibethicus | reverse complement strand
ATGGGGGTGGGCCTTGGACTTCCAACAGGGCAGGGCACCATGCCCTCTTTCAAGGAAGAAGGGGGAGGGAGGAGGGGTGGGGGGTAGTGGGAGGGGACCGGGAGAAGGGGAAGAAAGGAAAAAATTTTTTTTTTTATCTTTAATTATGTTCTTGAATGGAAAAAATAAAACAAAACAATGTATGGAAAAAAAAAAAGAGTATAACTGATTCAATGAAGGGAAAAATCACAGCAGTAATATACATTTGCTAAGTTTTGGGAGATTCCTATTTCACAAGACAAATATATAATGCTGAATATTTTAATTCATCATGATTTTCATTTTATAGCATTCTTAATAAATTGTGTATTTTGCATAGTGAAGATCATAAAATGTAACATGCCTAAACTAAAGTTTTTTCCTTAAATGATGGTTGGAGAAATATTAATTGAGGATTATTTTTCCTTTTATTGAAAGGAGATTATTTTAAGAAATTTTAATTGGTTCTACTTGTGATGCATTTTTAAAAAATGTTACCGTCAAGTTCTAATGTGACAAAGTCCCTGTAACAATAGAAGCATTTTTTCCTGAAAAAAAAAAAAAAAAATTCCACACTATACCGAAACAGAATCACCAGCTGTTCAAACGTGTGCCTACTGGGGACCTTTCATATTCCAACCACTGCTGTCACCAAAACTGGCTGGGGAAAGTGGGTGGCATCAGCAACCAGATGCCTGGGTTCTAGTCTAGAAGAAGCCCAGTGGATTACTGTTGGTCTCTGGGCACATTCTGTAATTGAACATCTGCGGATGCCGACCTCTCCATCTGTCTGTGGAGTGTAACATTACTACACAGTATGACGCCATAGAAATGAACTTACAGGTGATAAGAGAATTAGGAGATCTCTGCATTTAAAAGTTCCTCATAAAAAAGTTCCTCATAAATATTCACATAGGATGCCATCAGTATTTCTATCAGGACTTGGGGGTGGGGGGCGACAAAAATCCCTCCCCAGGACTGAGGATCCATTACTAGTTCTATTTGTCTTTCTGCCCCTTTGGATGGGTAGAGAGAAAATTGGACAATACCATTTGACTTTTGCATGTTGGATTCATCTCAGAGGCTGTCCAGGGTATATTAATACAGAACGATTTCTGAAGACCGAGGAGAAAACGGCATCTTTGACTAGGGAACGTGTGTGGTCGAAGAAGCAACAGGACGCGAATCCTAAGACGGTGGCACAGGGTGCCCACCATCTGTAATCAAATAGCTTCAGATGCCCCAGGCAGGTGCTGATGTGAGACACCTCCCTGCTTAGCCCCATGTTCTTTACCTGCACGGACTCAGTTGCACACCAACACTGGCCCCAGCATTCACACCACGACACGTAGGCTCAGACCCATTTGTATTCCACTTGGACTTTCAATTTGTAAGTCACCCGGGGAATATGTTAGGTAGAGATGAAAAGGGAGGTGTTTACAAACCAGCAATGAAACACGAGATTTATCCTGTCGGTTGAAACGAGCCTGACAGATGCAGTTTTTTGTTAAAATTAAAATTGTGAGGCAGTATCACATTACCCTGGGCGGTGCCGCCAGATGGATAGCGAGCGTCTGACAAAGAGTCAGCCTGTGGTCATTTGAGCCAGGCTGTGGCTTCCAACAATTCCATACAGAAGCACTCGTTAGAAGTCGTGACCTGAGAGGAAGCCCTGCCCCAGTTAAACACACAAAACCAGGCTTGTCAGGCTCATCACACAGAGGTGGAAATTGTGGGTGTCTGTCTTTCCCTGGCCACAGACATCATCACGATCAGAGAAGGGTTCCAGGGCACAGAAGTGAAGTGAGTCAATCAGCCTTGTAGTGAGAACGACCCTGAACTCCTGATCATCCTGTCTCCCAAGTTCCGGGCAATACCACCACGGTGGCTTACTTTTTATTTTAATCCACGACAGTGGTTCTTGTCTCAGACCACTGGACCATGATCCAAATACACAGTCTGGGTATGCATCCTCTTCTCTACAGTTTCTCACTGGGTGCATACAAGTTCAAGTAGGAGGGGCCGGAGGGCAGAATCCATGGGGCTGCTTTCCTGAGCAAGCGCCTCGGTTTTTGTTGTCTTCAGGATGCTTCTGTGTATAGCTTATGACCATAAACACTTTTTATATTACTGATCAATGAGTTAATAGCTCCTGGTCTGAAAATAATATTGCCAACATATTAGATACAGAAATCTCAAAAAGGCCCTTATGGGACTTTTTGAGGGTTCTGTGGTCTAGGGGCCAAAACTGGCATGTAAATACACTGTACCAACGGGTCTGGGCTCCATGATGGTATGAACACTCATTCTTTCATACATTCCCCTTTTGGATGTGTTCTTGCCTCTTTTGCACAGGGCCTAAGTACAATGCTATCTGGCTGCCATAAACAATCCCCATGCAATTGTATCATCTGCCATCACCTTCTCTGGACCCTGCAGAACTCGGTATATTTTCCTGCAATGTGACCAGCTGCTCAGCAGCAACCTCTTCTTTGCATTTATGTGCTCACTTGTGCGCGGTGCATCTCAGGGAAGATGTTCACAAGGCTGTCTATGAATATAGGAAAGGAAATAATGGTGAGGGGGGAAAAGGAATTAAAAATTAGAACTGGATGTTGTATGCCCTGGACTGATAAGAACGAAATTTATCAGTGGGAACACTTTCCTAGGTCATCAGTTACAAGATCACTGAAAGACAGAAACAGCAACCCATAGCTCACACACCATGACAGGTTTCATAACCAGTAAACCAGTCTGACAAACAAAATGCCAGCATTTGACAGCTCGAATCCTTAAAGGAAGATGAACAAGTGACCCTGAGCTACTCACCTGAATGAACAGCTAATGGCAACAGCTTCCAGACAGGAAGGAGCCTGTCACTATGGAGGGATATGTGGCAACATGAGCGTGGACAACTGGCACAAATCAGGTCATCTACGCCCACAGATCGTGATGGGAAAATGTTCTCTGATAAAATTAGTATTGTGGGTTGAATTACTCCCCTGTCCTCAAGTTCCTATGTTGACAGCTTAACCCCAGGCATCTCAGGACATGACCTTAGAAACAGAGACCAATGATATTATCAGTTGGGAGATGGAGGACAATGGGCCACTGATCTATGTAGCTGTGGCTATGGTTTCGATGTTCTCTTCTGTAATTCCCACTGAAATGTAATTATGCCCTAACAATATTAAAGGTAGGACCTCATAAAAGTTATTAAAGCATGTGGACCCAACCCTTGTGAATAGATAAATGCTACTATTCTGGGAGAGGATTCCTTACAAGTTTAGCCTCTGGTGCCTGTCTCTAAACTAAGTGATGCCTTCTGCTGTGTTGTAACCTAGTCAGAAGGCCTCCACCAGATGTCCTGTCCAGTGTTCAGAAATGTACAGATAAACTTATGCTCACTGTGTGTCCTCATTCTCAGGAACTTGGTTTTATAGCAGTACAAATGGTCTAAGACAAACACCGTGCTTCCGAAAAGGGGAGATCTGGATACAGAAACATGTCTATCAGGGAATACTGGATAAACTTCAAGACAGAGATCAGAGGCAGATGTGTTTATAAGCCAAGGAACACCACACTGCCAGCAAACAACTAAAAGCCTGGGAGACAGCCCTAGAGCAGAGAGTCTTCCTGGCACCATTTGGGATTTCTAGATCCCAGAACTATGGGAGGAGAGATTTCCAACATGTGAACCATTCTGCTGGTGGTGCCTGCTGCTGCAATGTTACATGTGGGACACTCTACTGCTGGTGCCTGTTACAGCAATGTTATGTGTGAGCCACTCAGCTGGTGGTATCTGCTGCAGCAAGGTTACATGTGGGACCCTCTGCTCATGGTGCCTGCTACAGTGGAGCTATAGAAGCAATATCTTAAGACATGGAGGGAGGAACCCCAGCCTTTCAGTTTTTCCTTCTAAAAGGTCTTTATATCCTAGTCTATCCTGGAACTCACAATCCCCCAGACTCAGTTTTCCAACCACTGGGATTACAGGTGGTTAGCACTGGTCCCGGCTACTACTCCAAGCTTTAAAGGACATGGGTACCAATGGTGTCATGAAATAATTGTGCTAAGTACAAACTTAGAGAAAGGACAGAAAGTGAGCCATAGAGTGAACTGAAAGAGAACTTTGGCTTCGACAATAGGAGCGCCCAGAGAAATGCTCTTAACTGCTTCTTACATTAAAAAAAATACAATAGCAACAAAGCCATCAAAAGGAAAGTTGCATTTAACGATGTGAGGATAATACTTTAATTAAACCTCTTTCCTAAGACTTTGGAGCCAAAGACTTTTGGGCACAACTCTCGACTAAGTTAAGAGACAGCGCTTGACCTGTGGCCACCGTGTGTGTTTGGAGACAGAGGAGATGATTTTAAGACTAAAGCAACAGGCCACCTAAAACACCAGACTGGTCACCAAAACCAGATGTCGTCTTACTGTCATGGTGGATAATTATTACACTGCACAGAAATGTAAGAATAGCTTGAGCCAGTGAGATGGCTTTGCAGGTAACAGTGCTTGCCTGACAACTGAGCTTGATCCCTGGCTTCCTCAGTCATGTGACCTCCATAACACACACACACACACACACACACACACACACACACTTTTAAAGTTAAAAAACTAAAGGTATCTTTGTGAAGCAAATAAATTTCTGTATTAAGCAAAGATCAATATGTCATAAAGAGTAAGACTGGTAAATTAAGAACTCCTGAAGATCTTGGATGATGAGGAATGAGATGCCCTCCTTTTGTTTCTGAGAAGAGAGCCAGTTTCATTAGTGAAAATAAATTTAAGCAATTAAAATGTTTCTTCCCCTGTAATACATCAATATGAACAAGATGCCACCTAAAATTATCTTTGACCTAACTCAGAAGGAAATGAAAACTAACATCTACCGCAGGACCCACAGAATGGAAGAGACAATTCAGACAGGTGGAAATGGGACACAGACAGATGAGGTCTCAAGAGGTTAATGTGGGACCAACGAGATGGCTCAGTAGGTAAAAGTGCTTGTCTGCCCAGACCTGCAGACCTGAGTTCAATCCCTGGATCCCCATGGTGGAAGGAGAGACTCTGAAAGTTGTCAACACACACACACACACACACACACACACACACACACACACACACACACAGACCCCCCCACACACATACAAACACACCCTTAGAAATCAACATGGACAGTCCCAATTTAATGATTCAAAAGAAAGGAAAGTCACTGAACAAAAATAAAGTCAACAATCTTTTTGTTTTAAAAAAAATAAATGTGTACCAAGTCATTTTGCTAGATGAGTTGGGGAAGGTCTGAGATTTAACCCACTTACGTGATACCAGAGGAAAAACACTCCAGGCTCTCCCATCTGCAGTTTCCCTTTGTGAATTCTGCCTGTCTTGCAAGGCCAGGCTTAAGAGGCCCCTTCCCTGTGACCTCTTGTGTAGCTCCCCTGGCCCTTAGCTCCCTCGGGTCCCTACCAGCTCAGCATTTACGACAAAGCACTCAACACAGTGCACACGGGTTTGTGGGGATCCCCAAGCACAGCTAACAAAAACATGCCTAGCAAAAGGAAAATGTTGTTGACCAGGAGGAGAAAGGTGCCACCCATTCACCCAGAAAAATATATATGGTCAGAGAACTTAGGTTTCCTGGAGAGGCTGGCATACTGGGCCTGCGGCAAACAGGAGACCGCAAAGAACTGCCCACATCACCCTCTGTGGTCTGGAAGCTTCTTCCCACAGGCTGTGGGAATCGGCAGCAGGACTGGGGCTTAGTTGTATTTTCTGCTTGTTTGCTTTGTTTGGTGGTAGCTGATGAAAGAACTGGGGACAGACTGAGGAGAGGGAGCTTGGAGGCCGGGGCAGACATAGGCCTCTCCACGGCGGTGTTTGCCAATGGGAGGTGGAGTGTTCTTTCTATGGGCTTTATGTCACTATTAAATCAAGCAAGTTTGCATTGCCTTCATATCACGCAACAAAACAGCAGCCACTGCTTCCTTTTCTCCCCCTGATCTGGTGCCCTTCCTCTCGCCCTTCTCCACACTTTCCTTCTTTTCTCTCCGACTTCCTCCTTACTTCCTTCATTCTTTGCTCTCTTTCCACTTCGTTTTCTTCCTTTCAGAACAAGGGTAAACTGGAATAAAGGGAAGGTTTGGGGTTCCAAAGAGCTCTAGGCCTTAGCACCATTAGGACACAGGGTTTCAACGTAGGAGTGAAAGAAAAAGGAGTCGGGGTCCGGGGAGTGCTAATGCAAGCGTAACTAGAGAGAACACGCAAAGATGAGAACGAGGGTGACTGGGGGCTGTGTGTGATTTCTAGACCAACAGCATATGAGGTACCCTTGGGACACAGTAGCTTAAAGTGAAGAAGCCCCTCTATGTGGACATACACAGGGGGCACCATCAGCAGGGGAGTGACTACCCCTGTGGAAAGGGATGGAACAGATCAGGGAGAGACCAGGTCTGCTAGGGCCTTCTCTGGCAGCAAGTTTAGAAATCTTAAAGGAATATGCACTGTGAAGGTGGAAAGAAGACGCAAGAAAAACTGATCAGAGTAGACTGCTCGGAACTGCTTTACTACAGAAGACAAGAAAAAAAACCTTGAGGAAACTGGTGGTGCAAGGGAGTTCTCCAAGGAGGTCGCTTCCTGACTGTAGATACCATGTGACCAGCTCCCACCAGCCCCTGTCCCCACATCTTCCTCACCACAATAGACATTACATCCAAACTGTTAGCTCAAGGAAGTCCTTTCTCCCTGAAGTTTTCTTCAGTGAGTACTTACTTTATCAGAGCAATTAGCAAAGCAAATACAACACACATTTTGGGCCCTGCTGTAAGCACCAAGCACAGGGCAGGCATTCATTGCTCAGAAGGATGGTAACCATCACACTCTATTCCACGGGCCTCTCTGTGACGCTTCTGGGATTCTGCCCATGATTCCTATTTTATATGACAATGGTGAAATGTTGAATGCCAGGGAAAACAGGTAAGCCCAAAGAGTCAATGTGAGAGAAACAACTCAGATTAGGATAACCTGACTCCAAACAACGTGGACGCCTAAAGGAAGGCGATGAAAGCAGCGAGCTGACATGCTACAGGAGCGTGGGCAGCCCTTCAGCATGGCTGTCTTAATCATCAACGCCTACATGTTGCTCTTCCTGCCTTGGAGGCCGATGGACAAAGACGCAAAGAGGCAAACAAGGGCAGAATGCTCTGTGGCACGTAGGGTTGGCTCATGTGTTCCTCCTTTGTCTTCCTGTAAGTCATAGGGATATGACCAATGTTTGCCCACCTGCCATTGCTCCGGCCTGACTCTTCTTGTGTAAGCTTTGAGGGGTAGAAAATGAGGAAGTCCTGAGCCCAGAGAACTTTCCCCAAGGCCTTCCTGGGAGAGGTCTCTCAATATTGAGATTCTGTGGTGGCTACTTTTGAGAAGGCCAATTTGGTCTCAGATATAGCATGAGAGAATTACAGAATGTTTTTTTTTATATCTCTATTTAGGCTAGAGAGATGCTCGCCAAGGACTGAAAATAAGGGTATGCAGCCAGCCACGGAGTTAGCTGCACACCTATCATGCTCATTATTGGGAAGCTGAGGCAGGAGAATCACTTGAGCTCAGGAGTTTGAGATTCCCTGGGACAATATACCTAGCCCCTCCCCCTCAAAAACAAAACACAGGAGTTCTAACTTATGCAGAAAAAGAAATTTGAAGATTCTGATGATCAGTGGAATTTTTACAGAAAGCCTTTTGGGATTTTGAAGAGCAATATTAGATTATTGTGACTATTACTATTACTAGCGTGTGTGTGTGTGTGTGTGTGTGTGTGTGTGTGTGTGTATAAATTTGAAGGTCAGAAAGGCTTCAGGTCCCCGGGACTGGAGTTAGAGATATTTGTGGAACACTTAGGTTCCACATGGGTACCTGGATTTGAACTCTGGTCCTCACAGTTGTAGCAAGCAACCTTAAACCGGGAGTCCTCTTTTTCCATCCTGAACTATTACTAACGTGTTTCGGATGGCAAACTTATGCAGATTTTTTTCAATTTTTACTGTATGGGGCTTGGTTCAGTCTGCTCTAAGGGCTGAATTACAGCAGCGACCACAGGCTGCTCTTGATTTGCTTGCAAGCCTGACCAAGAGAAACAAAACAAGAAAGGTCACAGCAGCTGCAGAGCGGGAACCCCGGCAGGTCACTGACACGCAGCACGTGGGAAGAAGGAAAAAGCAAGAGTGTGATCCCGAAAACCCGGCCATGGAGACGCCGGCAGGTTGTATGTGAGCAGAGCCCCCCAGACGCACTGAAGGGCAGGTCCAGGCAGAGCATCCCAACATCACATTTTCTCTCAAAAGAAGTTGGCAGCAGTGCAAGCAGGGCTTGCAACGAGGGTCCCATAACTGTCTAGAAATGAGTAAGTCACAGGTCTTCTGTTAGGTGTGATTCAGACTTTTAAAACGCTTTGTGTGTGTGTGTGTGAGAGAGAGAAGGTGAGTGTGGGAGAGAGATCAGGACCACGTGCCACAGAACATGTGTGGAGGTCAGAGGATAACCTCAATGTCAGTCCTTATCTTCTACCCTGTGTGTGCCAGTGTTCCTTTGTTGTTCTCCGCTGTACGTACACAGCAGACGAGCTGGCTCACAAGTTTCTAGGGCTTCTCCTGTCTCCACCTGCCATCTGCCCCGGGAGCACCAGTGTCACAGATGTTTGCTGCTGTGCCTGCTTTATGTAGGGTCCTCTGATTCTCAACCTTGCATGACAAGCAGTTTATTCTTGAAATCACCTCTCCAGCCACGACTTTGCATGAGCTGATATGCAGATACAATATATTAGGACCTCCAATAACCAGCGTGATTAGAATATTTATAACCGTGTCTAGAACTTGGAGCCACCTTCCCTATTTTAAGTCGTTGTAAAAGTTTGATTGTATTTTAGCTTTTATGATGTAGAGTTGGCCTGCTCTGTGCTTTGTTTCCAGCTGGCAAAATAAAGTTTCAAATTATAGCCCTCCCTCTATGGGAAAAGATAACCCAATTTATGACTTTCCAAGAAGAATTCTGTCCACATTCAACTCTAGGACACTCAGCAAAAGAAAATGATGGGACCCCCGTTGTTCGACTCGTTTAAATCCAATTTGTGTGATGTGCTGCCCATTATTCCATATAGAGCGCCCATCTACACAGGGATGGGGTAAATGCTGAAGTTCTGTGCTTCCATTTCTGTGGTTCAGACTGCACCATTACCCACTCTGGAGGCCAGATATCGGACACTCACATCAATTTCGCTGTCACAAGAAAGCATCGTTTTTCACAATTTACATGAAGACTCCTCACAGGGAAGAAACTCTTTAATTGGCACGTTCCCCCTCCTGTATCATTTAAATATCAGGCCAGCTGGATCCCCACAGCCCTTCTGAATTTAATCAGCGTGCTCTTCTCAGAACCTATAGTCCATAATCACCCAGGCCTTGAGCTGCATCTGTCACCCAAATCTGGCTGTGATCGTTTGTCATCGTTAGCGCTCTGCGTCTAGAAATGCGTCATCCCACGGCACCTCGGATGCTCTCATTTTGTAAAAGGGTCTTAAGGGAAACATCGTCTTTGAGTTTAAGCGCCTCCTGAGGACCACAGGCTTACTTTCCTCCTAATTCTCCCTTACCTAAATTCCTGCTAGCAACATTCTTTCAAGCTTGAATTACGTGACCGCCTATGCAGCTCCTATTTTACTAGCTGTTATTCCAACCTGATATTTCAGTCCTTACCAAATATACCTCCAAACACCAGTTTTTCTTTTGTGTGTGTGTGTGTGTGTGTGTGTGTGTGCGTGTGTGTGTGTGTGCGTGCGCGTGTGTGAGCGCATGTGTGTAGTAACAGACAACTGGATGATACCAAATAAAAATGTCACTTTGCTCTGTTCCCCTGCACGAGCCACTGTGGTTTATTAACCTAGCTTTTATTCTTTAAACCAATCAAATGTGACCAGGGACCTGAGTCATCTTTGTATTAAACTTGGCAACAAATAAAACATTGCCAGGACTACAGTGTGTCATAACAACAAAGACACATTAGCTTGAAGGTCCTTGAAGCTCTTAGCACATCTTGTTGAGGAGACAGAAAATGTGCTCGGAACAGCTAACAGTGGGATGTTTCCCAGATGACAAATGAACAACAAATGAACAAGTCGTTTGTGTGGCCACAGGCAGCGTTAACTACCTAGCTGCCAAGAACGTCTACCATAAAAGAGAATCAAAAGGTAGATAGGACCCGGGGATATGACTTAGTCCATAAAATGTTCATAGTACCCGAGTTTGGATTCTCAGCAACCTTCATAAAGGCTGCTGGTGTAGAGGCATGCATCTGTAACCCTAGAACTGGAGGCAAGGGAGAGACAGGAGGGTCCCTGAAGCCCACTGGCTTGCTAGTTTAGCAGAACCAGGGAGCTCCAGGGTCAGTGATCAACCCCGCATCAAAAAACAAGGTGTAGGGCTAGAGACAGCTCCATGGATAAAATGACAGGCCTGCAAACATGAAGACCTGAGGTGGGCGGGTGTAGAGTGGGGGGTGTGTGGCAGTGTGCCTGCAGTCCTAGTGCTCAGGAGTCAAAGACAGGACCCCAGGGACAGCTGGCTAGATGGACTAGCTGAATCCAAACATTCAGGTTCAGCAAGAAACCTTGCCACAGAAGATGGAGAGGCATGGAAGAGGACATCTGATATCAAACTCTGGCTTTTGGGACCTTCATGTGCATTCACATACATGTGCTCCCCCATACATGCTTACACATATATACAAAGGCACTGACACTTGCATACTTGTACAAAAATAAAAATAAGGGGGAGAGTGACTGGGAAGAGAGCTGATGGTAACCTCTGGCTTCCACATGTATGTACACACATATACACATGCATCTACACAAACATACACACAAAGGAGATTAATATGTTCCTTAATGTATGAGAGTACTGCTGGTGGATATGGTGGGATTTGAAGCATAATGACAGCATCATCAAGATAACTGTAAAGCACAGGAATTTGTTTAAAAAAACTGTCTTATATTTTATTTATTTGGCGCGTGTGTGTGTGTGTGTACGCACATGCATGTGTACATGTGCTACAAGTTTTTAGAAGACAGCTTGCTTGAGTCAATTCTCTCCTTCCATCACTTGGGTTCCGGGGATTGAATTCGGGTCATTAGGTTCAGAAGCAAGTGCTTAGCTTACTGAGCTATCTTGCCATCTCAAAACACAGGAATGCACAAACCATGAAAAATCACATGGCCAACATCCTTTAACCACAAAGAACAGTAATCACACAATGAAATAAAGCAATGAGCAGCTGCCGGGTGCTCTGACTACTATGGAGCAGGCACCCAATAGCTGCCCCCACCCCCAAGAGAAAGAAATTCACAGGGGTGAGGAAATTAAAGCAGGCTGGAGTGTGAATGGGTCCTTGCAAAGATGGAGAGCAACTGATTATAGGCACATCTGCCTCAGAAGTGTCCCAGATATGGAGACAGGACTCCCACGGCAGCAAACCCACCAAACCTGACCAAAACATTTTTTCTCAGTTTACAAAAGGGAACAATAACAGTTGAGGGGCATTTTCTAGGTGTTTGCTACCAGAAACTAAATATTAAGCTATGCTGGAGGAAGACACACAGGGACTAGAAAGGGAAAGAGCTCTCTCTCTCTCAAAATTTTTCTTAACTGTTTTTTGAGAAGTTCTCAATCTCTCTCAAACAAATGGACAAGAGAATCCTCTAGCATCCAAGTTAGGAAATAAGTTTTAAAAATGTGTAAAAGGTACTTTGGTCTTTATTCTCTTGGCAAGGCTGGCGTGCTCATTTTTAGAATGTAGGTGTAAAACTCTCTGGAAGGCACAGTACTTCTCAATGAGATGCATGTTTAGCAGTTTGTCTCATTCTGAAGACAATTAGATGAAGTTTAATCTGGATTATTTGTAATTTTAGTACTCAGAGAAGATGCATTTCCAATTAAGAGCTGACGATGTTCCTTAAAAACACAGTATGATGAAATGCTGGTGGGGCCCTTCCTTGTTGGTGTTCACAAACACCAATATCAAGTGGTGGTTTGGTCATGTGATCCAGCCCCCAGCTCCTACAAATATAGAACATGACCATAAAAAGTAACGGACTGTGCCCTGGCTAACTAATTTATGACAGCAGATCCAGATCGGAATGCCAGCTGGAATTCCCTTCTCCTTGCTGGCAAGAATCACATACACAGCTTTGCACAGACGATGGGAGCTCTGTCCAGAAAAGACCGCTTCGGTTATGGCTTGCTGAAGCAGGAGCCAAGAATGCATCTGAAGAAAAGGCCCCAGCAGGCTCTTCCAGGGTGTTTAAAATTTGGTAAATGAGTCAGCAACTTCTTTTCAAATTTGATTTTTGATTCAGGTCTTAAGAGAGAGATCTTGCAACTCTTCCAGCTTTTCATATCAGATTTACAATGGCAGGCACGAGGCCATTCAGCTTTTCATTAAAGAATGATAAATAGCCGATAGTTATTTTTATGAAGAATTCAAAGTGATTTTGACACAGAACAAAAAAAAGATAATGAAGAACGCCTTAGTCAAATAAATACAGTTTTATCCTTTATGTAGCATTTATCACCAAGGCTGTCTGGAATTCTAACAAATTTAGGATGAGACAGAAGATAAAACAAAGGAAGGCATCTTCCTTGGTGACCCTTCACCCCTCGGATAATCCCCCAGATCCCCAGTGTGTGATAATCACCTCACTTCCTTTGGACAGCCATTCTTTATCTGATTCGGGTTTTACACAAAGAGAGATGAGCTAATGTGTGTGCCTTATCAGATTAAAAACAACAACAAAAAAGCCACCCTGAGTGACAGTTCAGCGGGACAGGATCTTAGCAAATCCTTTTTGCCTCCACAACCCGAGCTTCCAAATAGTTATAAAGCTACCAGCCTCAGCCAGAGCTCACAGCCCATCACCGCTTTATGCTGCTAATGCAAACAGTCTGGGCAGGAGACTGTCAGCATCCTCTCTTTTCGGATCAGCCTCCCCACTGCATCCTGATAAGCCAGTGATTAGCTTTCCTTTTGGGATTCAGTCCTGCCTGCTTAGCTTCAGGCTGTCAACTGCAGCAGACCCTGATAATATCATACAACTGACGCCTCTCCTTCCTTCCAGGGTGTTTTATTCTGCATGAACCGGCATCTATACCGATGCAGGCGGCAGCTTTCAATGCTAGCCAGGGTGCAGTTATCAAGGTCATTTTTGGGCCATGCGTAGCAACAGTCATATGAAAAAGCAGAGGCTTCCTTTCGCCTCCTTTCTCTATCTGATGGGTAACATGAAGCTGCCCATCAGGCTGCTGGTTATAAAAACCAACCTGCCAGGCACAGTGGAACCAACCTGATAAACCAGGCATAGTGGTGCATGCCTATAATCCCAGCACTGGGGAGGCTGAGGCAGGGGAACTGCCATGACTTAGAAGCCAAATTGGTGTATATAGTGGGCACCAAGCCAGCCAAAGATACAGAGCGAGACTGTTTCACACCAAACCAAAATCAAGTAACATCCAGCCCTCTCTCAGGAAGACATGGGTTTTTGACCTTCTGCATGTGTATTTTATTTAGATTAAGCTTATGTTTCTCCAGAAATTAAAAACACGCTTTACTGCCCGTGGGTGCCTTTGAGTTGGTCCTGAAGGGAACCAGCCTATTTGGTAGCAACAGTGAGAACAGAAATGTGTACACATTTATGGAATGAGCATCTTGGCTCAATTTGGAAAAGAATCACCAGTTGGATTCAGAGGTGCTATTCCTCAGAATGGTCCACTCAGAACGCTGGGAAAAAATGACTCTGGAAAGAAAACGCAATCGAGCACGATAGCACAGGTAAAACATGGACACGTTTCACTTTTTCATTTCCCTTACAGTTTTTTCCTTCTGTTTTCAAGATAAATGAAAAAAAAAGTATTAAAATAATCCGTTAAAATCTGGGCAGGTGGATGGCTCGTTCAGTTAAGTGTCTGCTGTGCAAACACGAGGACCTGATTTCAGATCCCCCAGCACTCATGGAAAAGTCACGTGCAGTGTCCAGCACCTGCAATCCCAGTGTTGAGGGAGTAGAGACAGGAAGATACCTGGGGGCTTGTGGGAGGGGGGCATGGCCTACCTAGCACAGTCAGGAAGCACAGGAAGCAACAGGTTCAGTGAGAAACTCTCAAAAACAAACCAAAACAAGAGAAAAAAAATAACTGCTAAGAGAAAGATCTCAGGAGGCTACTGGATGCCAATCTATGGTCTCCATGCTCTCCTCCACCCCAATCCATTAAAAAAAATCCCAATTTTAATATTGCATGGTGTTCTCTGTTACAAGGGCCCTGACAGCAGAGCTTAGCGTAACTAACCATGGTTAAGTCCTTCAAGAAGATTAAGCAGAGATGCCGCGACATTTTCTGGGCATGAACTTAAGAAACACTTTGGAGTTTGGCTTTGTGCAGTCATTTGCTTTTCCTTTACAATTTCCAGACCTGCCACTAACATCAAGTAATTTACCCTAGACACGCTCTGAGATCAAAGCCACATGACTACTTTGACATTACAAAAAAGTGTACAATAATGTGACTTTTTATGGCCCCAGTGAACCTCAGGCAAACGAGGATGGATTCACTACACATGAAAGAAGCTACCAGTTACTCGAACACACACAACTCTGTTCATATGCAAATGTAATCAGCACATTCACTTGTTGGATTGTTAAAGCAGTGATGGTTCATTTTCACTGTCAGCTGGAGTCACCTAGGAGACACAACATTGAGAGTGTACGCGAAGGGATGGGAAGAGTTAAGCAAGGAGGAGAGACCCATCCTGAATGTGGGCTGCACCATCCCATGGGGTGGGACTCCAGGTTGGATAAGAAGGAGAAAGCAGCTGGGCGGTTGGTGGTGGCGCACGCCTTTCATCCCAGTAGTCGGGAGGCAGAGGCAGGCGGATCTTTGAGTTTGAGGCCAGCCTGGTCTACAGAGTGAGTTCCAGGACAGTCAGGGCTACAAAGAAAAGCCCTGTCTTGAAAAACCAAACCAAACCAAGCAAGAACAGGAAAACAAGCTGAGCAGCAGCATTCATCTCTCTGCTCCCTGACTGCAGGTTCAATGTGACCAGCTGCCGCCCACACCCACAGTCGCGTCTCCCTTGCCAGGATGCGCTGCAACTTCTGGACTCGGAGTCAAAACAAATCCTTCATTCTGTTCTTCAGTTGCTTCTGTTAGGTATTTCGTTATGGAAATGAGAAAAAGCAACTGATGGCAAAATCTTTCTTTGGATGACTGGGGAAATGGGGGGTACTAGCTTAGAAAATTATCTATCCAAAGAATGCGCAAACGTGCCACAAGGACATGTGCTAAACTATGTTCATAGCAGCTTTGTTTGTCATAGCCAGAACCTGGAAACAACCTAAATGCCCCTCGGCCAAAGAATGGATAAGGAAAATGTGGTACGCTTACACAATGGAGTACTACACAGCAGAAAAAATAACAACATCTTGAATTTTGCAGGAAAATGGATGGAGCTAGAAAACATTTTGAGTGAGGTAACCCAGATACAGAAAGACAATTATCACATGTACTCACTCATAGGTGTTTTTTAAACATAAAGCAAAGAAAGCCAGCCTACAAACAACAATCCCAGAGAACTTAGACAATAATGCGGACACTAAGAGACACACATAGATCTAATCTACATGGGAAGTAGAAAAAGACAAGATCTCCTGAGTAAATTGGGAGCATGGGGACCTTGGGGGATTGAAGGGGAGAGGGAAGAGGCAGGGAGGGGAGCAGAAGAATGTAGAGGTCAATAAAAATCAATTAAAAAAAAAGAAAACCCTTATGAGTCTGGAAAACCAATATATGTGTTCTGAGAGAGACTTCTCTACAGCTAGATCAAGTGACCCACTCTGGTAGTCTCAGACGCTGGGAAAAGTTGTGAATTCTTCCTTTTATAAATACTAATGGATTAAATTTTCTGGCATTTCTTGCAGCTAGAAATAGCCATGAGACTAAATGAAGGTGACATGTGCTGCTTCCAGGCCTGCCCAGTAAAATGTTTTTAGAAGGAATCCTGCATTGTCTTTCCTAAGTCAGTGCTGAGGATCTAACAATGGCAGAGGACCCAAGAGAGCAGAAGGCCACTCCATGAATGACCAAAGGCTGAACCGTGGAAAACACCAGAGCAGAACTCCTATAAGAAGGAAATGGGTACTCCTGGGAGCCTTTAAGATTTGGGGACGTCTAGAATAGTTGGGCTATACAGACTACTCCTAGACTCTCTCTAAGTCACCTGCCCTTTCATGTTTTTTTCTCATCTAATCCTCGTGACTCTAGGGATTATTATTCATATTTCAAAGATAAGAAAACATGGCTTAGAAGCTTCAATTGCCATACCCCCCAGGCAGGCTACTTGACAAGCTTGGCTAGAGTGCCTCCGTGGAAACATTTGGTGGGTTTAGCCTGGTTAGTTCTCCAGTAGCTACTTAGAAAAAGACAGAAGATTCTTGACATTAAGGCACAGGAACACTCTGTTACTCTCATGTTTGGATTAGTGAAGTTAATGTGTACAAGACCTGGGATTCAAGTCAGGGTGGGCCAAAGTCATAAGTTTCTGCTCTTGAATACCATTACAGATTTCGAGCTGGGTGTGTGTGGTACCATTTGGGAACCCAGCACTAGGGAAGTGGAGGCGGGAGAATTAAGAGTTCAAGGCCAATTTGACTGCATAGCAAGTTCAGAATTAGTCTGGGATATATAAGACTGTATCAAGAAATACACACGCAAGTACACACACACTTCATTTCCTTAACTGATAGATCAGAACACAAAAATCATCATGGGATAAAATGTGATGCTTCAATACATATATACATTACAATATACATTATATAATGGTTAAATGACGATACATACATCTACCTCTGCAAACATTTGCCATTTGTTGTTAAATCTTCAAATCCCAGGCATATTTATACTTCCTGGAGTTCTGTAGCTTCTATTAGCCTAAATAATTAGCTGAAGGTCCTAAGGCTATTGCCTGCAAGAGCTTGCTTGGTTTAAAATGGGTGAATATTAACAAATTTGAAGAGTGTTCCAAGCACTGGTGAATCCTTACAAAGGCGTGCTTCGCAGATGCTGTGCTGAGGGGTGCACATCCAGAGACAAGAAGCAACCGACCCAAAGCTCTGAGCCTCCTTTCGTTGCTCACTTTTTCAGGCTGTGCTCACAGAGGAAAGAATGGGTTCTAAATTCCTGCTCTCTGCGGAGGGGGTGGAGGGGGCACTGTTTCATCTTAATGTGGGAGGCCAGGGAATGGGGGTGCTGCTCAGAGGTAGAGTGCTTGCCTGGGATGTATGAGGCCTTGGTTCAATCCTCAGCACTGGTGATGAGTACAAGTTCAAATAAAGACGAGAGACAAGACAGAAGAGCTGCACACACACACACACACACACACACACACACACACACACACTCATATGCACATGCACATGTGCGTACACACACACAGAGTATTTATAAAGAAGAAACCATGGTCTCTCTTGGTTAACAACTCCTCTCTTGCTCTCCCTCCTCCTCTCTCCTCTCATGATCTGGTTTAGCCTGCTGGCCATGTTCAGCCTGGACTCTTCCCTCTGCCTGCTTTTCCCAATTATATCTACAATAAAAATCTTCTCCATACTTTAAGAGTCGTCAAGTCTCCCCCCTTTTATTTCATTTGCTTCATCCACCAGCAAGTTCTCCAGGTGATTAGAAGCAGCTGGAACTGATATGCTGAAGGCCCTGAAATGAATCTGAGCCCGAAGCAGAATGGGGAGAGTAAGTCGCACAACACAGGTCAGCGGGCTCCCTGTTACTCTGGGACACTTTAGAACTGTGGGTTCCTGGGACACACTCCAGACTTACTGACCTGGAAAGTCTGCAAACGAGGCCCAGTTGTAACCTAACAACCCTTCAGGGGATTCTCACTATACCAAAGCTTTGAGAGACCCTGCTGGATGTCAGGGAGAGGGGAAGTCACAGCAGTCTTCTCTCCAGCCTGGAACAAGGAAGAAATCACAGCACAAAGTGACAGATAGGGCATGGGTCCCATGAGAATGGGCCATTTTTTCACTGTGGCAGTACTCTATGCTTCTAGAACACACCCTGGGAAGTGGGAAGACCAATGCCCAGCCTCACACTGCTTTCCCCCTCTGGGATGTGACCTCCTGAATCTGCCTTTCTGTCAGACGAAGTTCCAGAATGGTGCTCTCGGTTAAGAAGAAAGGGAGCAGAGGAAGGGGTCAGACAGAGGTGTGAGCACCACACAACAACAACAACAACAACAACAACAACACAAACCAAACCAAAAAAATCAGCTTTCCATTTTACCTAATTTTATCTACCGACCCTGTTGGGCCTTGCTGCACCAGAAGTCGGAGAACCAAAGCTCATGGGACACTTCAGTGCATACCTTCCTTGAAGCCATCTTTTCTATCTTTTACCAAGAAGGCAGCAGAGTAAGAAGGGGAAAGTGTAGACGCTATATCCAGGACACAAAGCCAGTATCCTTGACCATGGCTCGTCTTGGAATGTCAAAGTCCCACTGCATCAGCTCGTGTGAACATATCCCTTGTTCCCGTTCTTCTTGTGCTAGAGAGTAAACCCAGGGCCTCGCTCACGCTAAATACATGCTCTGCCGCCGAGCTATACCCAAGCCCCATCCACTCGCTCACCAGTTCTCGTCACCATCTAACATTTACAGAGTGAGTTTCTCCAGTGCAAAGTAGCGAGGCCAATGGAAAGAATTCTTGTTCTAAGTTTCGAGCACCCATGGAACGGAGTACCAGGGAGGAAAGTCTGTTCTTGCTCCACCTTGGACTCAATGGAAACCACACATCCCACCTCAGTCAAAGGCCAAGGCAAGAGTCTAGAAAGCATTTCTCGGGTTGAGAAGCCAAGGAGCAAAAGTCCTCTAGATTGGAACCTGGAAGATTGCATGCTTGCAGAGTCACCCAGGTTTTGCGGTAGCTTCTTTTACACAGACAGCAGAGGCATGCCCATCTCAGGAGGGGTTTACAGCTCTGTTTACAAGTGAGAATCACTCATAGAGCCCTGGTACTGAAGCCGAGGCCATTCCTCAGACCAATTAAGTAGGGACTCCTTGGGATGGGACCCATGCATTGGTGCTTGTGATGGCTCATCCTCAAGGTCAATTTGACTACATAGGCATCACCCAGGTGACACATCTCTGGGTGTGTCCGCGAGGGTGTTTCTAGAGAGATCTAACTGAGGAGGGAAGACCCACTCAGAATGTGGTGACACTATCCTATTATCCTATGGGCTGGGATCCCAGATAGAATTTTAAAAAAAGAGAAAGCTAACTGAGCACCGGCATTTGTCTCTTTCCCTTCCCCACTGTGAATATAAGTGGCCCATCTGCCTCATGCTCCCAGTGTGCCCGCCCTCCCTCCCTCCCTCCCTCCCTCCCTCCCTCCCTTCCCAAGTTGCCTTTGTCATGCATTCTGTGATGAGAGAAGAACAATTAAACATTTTCCTTTTTAAAAAAAGAAAGAAAAAAAAAGCACAGGAGAGCTTCACAGGTTCAAAGCAGGCAACATCCCAGCAACTAACAAGGGACATGGACAAAGTACCACTCTTCACCAAGAAGCTATTTGTAACCAATACCCGCTGAAAAAGGGAAAACCCATGTTCTCCAGGGGAGGGTCCCTGGGCACTAGCTTTGCATGCCTTTGTTTTGGTACTTTTTGTGTTATTGATTTTGTTTTGATTTTCATTTTTATTTTGAGAGAGAGGGGGGAGAGAGAAGGAGCAAGAACATGAAGTTGGGTGAGCAGAGAGAAGAGGGGGATCTGAGAAGTGTTGGGGAGAGAACATGATAAAAATACATTGCACAAAACAATTAAGTTGATTTTTTTAATGAAAAAATTTTCAGGTTACTGCATAAATCATCCCTTGGAAAGCGAGGCAGGGAAGAACTTTCTAGAGAGGGTTGAGGGTCTTGGCTGCTACTAGGAAGGAACCTGGTGCTGTCCTCTGAAGGCCAAGTCTTGGATCCCCAGTATAACTGTTTCCATTTTAGGAATTTGCTTTAGAAGTCAAAAGAAATGATTGCCTACTTTGCCATAAGGATATTCAATTTTTCTTTTTTACTGATATAATTGTTATCAAACTGAAGATACAAGATAATCAGAAGAACAATTGCTCCTTCCTTGTGTCCTGGTGGCTGATAATAGATCTACATTTTACTGAACAATTTCGTTATTACACAATGGGCCTGGTGAAAATGTTGTTATGAGTAGTTGGTGAAGGAAACGTGGGCATTTCCATGATACCAGGTGGGTAGTCTGGCTGCTGGTGGTAGGGCCTGGGTGTAGGGAATGGGGAAGGCTGTATTCACATGATGTACTGGAAAATGGAAAAGACCCTGTGAGGTCACTTTTCTTAGCATCTGCTCTTGCCTTTCACTCATTTGTGCATTAAGATTTACTCTGGGCATCACACAGAACCATTAAAATAGATGAAAGATTATCAAAATTACTACGTGGAAGGTACTGCTACAGTGGGTGGGCAAATCCCCCAATATCTCTGTGTGTCTGCTGGAGACCAGAGAACACCCTTGTGTATTGCTTTTTTTCAGGTATTAATCACTTTTTTTTTTGGAGACTGCTTTTCATTGCTCTAGAGTTTGTAGATCAGGCTAGCCTGGCTGGCCAGTGAGTCCTGGGTATCCCGCTGTCTCAGCTTCTCAGAGCTAAGATTACAAGTGTACAATACCATAATCATTTTTTTACATGGGTTCTGGGGACTTGCAAGGCAAGCACTTTACCTATTGAGTCATTTTCCCAGTCCTTCTAAGAGAGGTTAACCCACATTCCTGTGGGGATATACACAGGTCCTTACAGACCCACAAAGTTTCTAATTAGTATATTATAGCCAGAGCAACACTCAGGAGTTTATTGAATGGCACTGAGTCTCAGTCCCTATTCAAGACCCAGTGAGTCGGAAACTGCTTTGAAGTTCCCTAGCCATGGCCAGCACAGGGCACTAGGAAGCACCGAGTCGGCACATCATGCTGCTTAGGATGCAAAAGCCACCAAAGTCAGACTAAGGATTTCCAGACCAGCAACCCGATAATAAGGCAATGCAAATTTGGAACCAAATTTCATGGTGAAAATAGGAAAGAACAAGACATAGATGTCATATGTAAGCTGCTCTTTAAAGTGGTGATGTCATTGTCATTGCATGTGCTTGGCCATAATTATAATTTATCAGCAATGAGAAGATATATTATAGGGGCTTTTGTCATTGCAACAGGTATGATACACACACACACACACACACACACACACACACGCACACACACACAAATACACACATAAACACACACATACATATATGACATTTGTCACCAAGGCTATAAAGATGGGAGAGATACTGCATTGTCATCTAGATAGAGGCAGCATTGAAGGAAATGACACTTCCAGTTTCCTTTGATGTCTCACCCTGCCCTCTCCTAGGCAGTCAAGTTTGTTATGATGCCCTCTTACCTCCTGGGGCTGTTGGTACTGAGAGGCCATGAGAAGGAAAGCCCGCTGGGCCTGGAAAGCGCTGTGTACCATTTCCGCCTGCAAACAAAAGAAGGCAGCAGTTTCAGTGTTTGGGCTCTAGACAAGTACCGAATATATCACTCATCCATCCATCCACTCCACCTCGGCAGTGACTCCAACCACGAAGCATGCAAACACAAGACCTGTAAATGCATAATCACACCTTCATTATTCATAATAGCTAAGATGTGGGAACAAGCAAGTGTCCATCAACTCATAAACAGATTTAAAAAAAAAAGACTTAGCCACGAGATGGTGTATTATTATGTAGCTTTTAAAACAAAGGGCTATCACAGGCGGTGACATAGGCAAGGCTTCAAAACATGCTGAGTGACTGGAGCCGGTCACAAAAGAGTGTGCCTGTGTGATCTCATTTACAAGAAATGTCCAGAATAGGCAGCTCTATAGAGATAGTAGAATAATGGGTGGCAGGGGCTAAGGGGAGGGGGAATGGGGAGGAAACTGCTGACAGACCACAGATGACTTCTTTTGTGGTTGGTGAAAAGGTTCTGCCATTAAGGCTGGGGTGATGATGCAGTGGGTCAAGTGCTCGCTGCACATGCAGGAGGACCAGGGTCAAGCTCGCAGAACACATGCGAAAAGGCCAGGCATGGTGATGCTCACTTGAAATCCCAGACATGGGGAGGCAGAGACGGGCAGATCTCTGAGGCTCACCTGCCAGCCTAACCTATTTGGTGAGCTCTAGGCTGGTGAGATCTTGTTTCAAAAAGCAAGATGAATGGCTCCTGGGAAAGTATACCTGAAGTTGATCTCTGGCCTCCATAGGTACCTTCATCCATATAAAATCCAGCCAATTGCATCCATATAATCTCCCTATCTCTCTCTCTCTCTCTCTCTCACACACACACACACACACACACACACACACACGCATGCACGCACACACACATGCAAGGATGGGGGTTGTTCCCCAATTAGACAGAGTTGACGGGTTTCACATCTTCCTGTCTATATTAAAAACCTCAGAATCATACTCTCTATAAGTGTGACTATTAGGATATACGAATTGTATCTCAAGTTAAAAGGCTTGACTCATGGCTGGGCATGGGAATATATACTTTAAATCCCAGTACTTAGAAGCAGAGATAGGTGGATCTCTATGGGTTTGAGGCCAACCTGATCGACATAGAAAGTTAAGCTTTAGGTCAGCCAGGGATACACAGTGAGATGCTGCCTTAAAAAAAAAAATTCAGCCATCAAAGTTTTCAAAATGTGTCTCACTGAGACCTGATCATCTGGATCTACCCCACCTCCACTCCCAACACAAAGAACTTGTATAGGTGGGAATGTCCTGGAATACATAGTCATTTTTTCTCATCTTCTATTCATTATTAAATAGTTCTAATTAAGTATAGTAAGAAAAATAATTTTAAATATCTATCATCTACAATTAACCTTAGCTAGCTACTTAGCGTATTATGTCTATATTTTAAGAAAAGCCACATCACTGTTTTAGTAAACGAAAGCAACTAACGTGTGGTGTTATATGTGTATGCGGTGTGTGTGTGGGGGGGTGGGTGCATGTGTACATATGTGCATGTATGTGTGAAGGCTCAAGATGAATGTTGGGTGTCTTCCTTTATTGATCTTTATTTTTTGAGTAACTGAACCTGAGACTCATCAATTGAGACAGGCTGGCTGACCAATAATCTTCAAGGATTTGTCTCTCAGCTTCTAACCTGCGCCCCTCCTCCAACAGGTCTAAGGATGCAGGTATAGGTGCTATGTGCAGCTTTTCAAATAGGTGCTGGGGATCGAAACCCAGGCCCTCAGTTTGCATGGTAGGCACGTTATTGACTGAACCATTGCCCCTGCCTCGGATCATTTTTTTCTTCTTTTATTTTAAGTCAAGATGTTTCAATGACTGAAGTTTTAACAAAAATACCAGACAATCTTTACCGCCTGGGCTGTCTCCACAGCCCTGCTCCCATTTTCTGAGAGCATTGCTTTGGAACCGAGCCCAGCTGGGTGATTTTCTTCCCCAAAGGAAACTTGCTTATTCTGGTTGGAAGAATAGATTATTCTTCATCCTTGGGGTTTAAGAGCTTAATGGAGACATGTTTGCATTTTGGACCTCCTATATTATATTTCTTAGGGTATATTTGCTTCCTTTTCCTTTTCCAGAAGTTTCGTCATAGCACGTTTCAAGTCTTCTCTTCCATTTGTGAGAGTCTGCATCCAAGGACTCTGACGGCAGTCCTCAGGGGATAATACTGGAGTGTCTTTGTGTCTTCTGGATTCTCTCTTTTATTTCCTGGTCTGTGATTTGAGTTCACTGGGATCATACAAACAGTGTCGTCCCCCCCCCAACAATAGATACAGTTTCAACAAGTCTTATATACTTAGTGTTTCTTTGTTAGGTTTTTTGAGACAGGGTTTCTCTGCGTGGCCCTGGCTGTCTTTGAACTCACTCTGTATGTAGCCCAGGCTGACCTCGAACTCATGTAGATCCACCTGCAACTGCTTCCCCAGTTCTGGGATTAAAGGCATGCATTACCATGCTGACATTTATCAAAAAATATTGTTTTTAATACACGTATCATTTCTTCACTCTCTGCCTTTTATTTCCTCCACATGGCTTCATCACCTAGTTTTAAAAAGCTCTCAAAAATTGATTTGATATCCCTGTCAATGTGTTATACTTTGATCAAGTCACCATGGGACCTTGTTTCTGTGCCCTAGTTAATTTTCTTCAAGGGCGCTAAAGATTGGATCAGGACTACCTTGCCTATTGCATGTGTGAAGGGCTGGCTCCCTAGTTTGAAGGGATGCTGCATAAATGGTGGGCCTCAATGGGAGGCTTTTAGGTTATTGGTGTCCTTGAAGAGGATTCTGGTACCTCAACCTCTTATAGCTCTGATCCTACCAGACACTCTGCTTAATTTGTTAGATATTTCATCACAGTAATGGAAATTAACACAAAACATGAGCCTGTGCCCTTCTTTGCATGCTGTGCCACCATGTTGGTTCTTTTGATCTTGCTCATTATTTTGTGTGTACACTGATACTTAAAACCTTCTCCTAAAACATGGGTCTCTTGCAGCCATAATGGAGATCAGTGTGTTTTCCTCTCTAAGCAGCAGTTTGAAAGCAGAATCTTTATGATCTACCTCTTCTTCTGGGGCCTGGCACACTATGGTTTAGAAGGAAATATCTCTCATAGGAGCATGTGTTTGAACATATAATGACCGGCTGGTGGGGCTGTTTGGTGAGGTGGGGAGTATCTAGAAAAAGTGGGTCTTTGTAAAATGGGCCCTGAGGTTGACAGCCTACTGTATCTTGGCTTCCTGGTCTGCAGAAATGGGAGCAAGCAGCCTCGCAGGCCTGCTATTACTGCTGTGAGCTGCTCCTGTTTACACAGTTAGCCTACCACATGGGCCACATCTCGAAATGCCTGGCCGAAATAAGTCCTTCTTCCTTAAGCCACTGCTTATCAGATATTTGGTCACAGTCAAGAGAAAAATAACGGATGCATGATGGCAAGGAGCCATCAGAAGGAGATGCTCAGTGGAGGTAGTGTCTAGTTGTTAGAGGTCGTGGATATTTCTCTTCCTGGGGACTTGGTCCATAATGTAGACCGAGACTCACTCCCTCCACCTGGGACATATGCCCTTCGGATGGCGTAGTAACCTCGGTTTTATGTAATTTCTCCATAGCAGAACCCAGACACAGAGCTTATACATCTACAGAGAGAGACAGCCTATGGTTTCTCTTCTCCCGTTTCATAATCTTCTTTCATTTCGTCTAAGGCACGACTCTATGGGTTGGGAAGAGTTCATCTGTCAGTTACCGACACTGTTTTAGATTACGGACTTTTTGCTTTGATTATTAGAGAGGACTTTTTATTAACAGGGTCTCAGGCTGCAGCAGCATGGTTTGGAACTCACTGTACCCCAGGCTAGCCTGAAACCTGCAGCATTCCTCTCCCAAGGGTTGGGATGACAGGCACGCAGCCCCACACCTGACCTTGGATGTTGTTTTTTAGAGTAATTTTGTATTCACAGTGAGATTGAATTCAGAGTTGAATTCCCACACGTTACCCACCCCTACCCCCTACATACACACGGTCTCTCCCACTTGAGAGCTCCCTCTCATTTGCAAGATTCCCCTCCTCCCCATTCCTTTTGGGTCCCCCCACCTCATTTGTGGAATTAGAAAAACACTTTGCCTGAAGGAAACCTCCCTGAAAAGAGTAGTTCCCTCTTATGTGGTTTTGAGTTATACTAATGCTAATATCCTTTTTGTTTGCTAATTTCTTCTTTAAGCTTCTCCTGTTTGTTTCCTGTCTGTTGCAGTTTCTATCTCTGCTGAATTGGATTTGACTTCCTGATAGAAAAGGCGGGAATCAATTTCATACATATTTCAAAATACATTGCTAGAATAGCAATGGGAAGATTAAGTTAATTTCATTCCAATGACAACATTTGACTCTTTTCTAAGCTAGGAGGGTAAATATATTAACCAAACTGGCAATGGCAAATCTCTGTTATCCTAGCCATTATTTTGCTGTCTCGCAATTTTTACAAACCATCAGGTTTTTTTTTTAATTTTACCATAATTCTCACCTAAGGATTTTCTTCCACCGAGAAAATGTTTGCGTTCAAATCAAAATTGATAGGCCACTTATTTCAAAAACCACAAATCCAACCCCTCATTAACATAACAGACCAAGGCTTGTAAATGTTTTCTGTAAGTTGTTTTGAAGTTCATCGCTGTCCCTTCTCTTTGTCTTAGTCATCTCATGGCTGAGGCTAAGTTGCTTAAAAATCTCCTGTATCAGATCTCTCTCAGCAAAAAGGAGAGTATTAAAATTTCACCAGCCTGGAAGCCATTATGACTCACAAATATGAAACTTTGAAAGATGTTTTCAGGGCTTCAAAAAGACTCCTGCTGCTGTCTAATGACCACGTTTCTCAAAAGGACTACCAAATGCAACTTTCCACAGCTCGACTACAAATAAAATACCTGAGCTTCTCTCAGCAACAGTACACAGAGGCACCATCCCCATCCGTGACAAGCAATAAACTGACTTCCAGTTGCCATGGTAACAGTGATTCAGGATGGCCCAACTTCGACAGCTGAACTGGCAGCTCAGAGGTGGCATTAACTATATATATATATATATATATATATATATATATATATGTATAAAACTATATAATATGGTAGTCATCCCACAATGAACACTGTCATTAGCCTTTTCTACTTTCCCCAGTAACAACTTCGAGCCTGCTGCTAATGAAGTAGTTTGCTGGCAGGATTGAATAAGGACGAAGGGCAGTTTCATTAATTAGTCCCTTCCTGCAAATGGCCTTTTGCTCCACAATAAGGGTTGAGGTGGGATGGAGATTTGTTTCAGATCTTTCTTTTGACTTATGTAGAAAATGCTTTCGTGGTGACCTGAGGTCCTTCTGTCAGTTCTCTGGAACTCTGGGCACAGTTAGCAAACTTGAAGGCACACTTACTTAGAATTCCGTCGGCTTTTACATGTATTCACACACTTGAGATGCTCTGACCCATTTGCTTCTTCCTTCTGGAAAGTTCTGTTAGCTCCCCTCACCAGACAGCAAGAGATTTTAGGGGTAATTTTTCTGAACCTGCTGAGTCTGGTAATTGGAAAGGGGACCATTTGGCTCACTCAGGCTGTTGGACACACTGTGAAAGAAAAAGTCAAATGTAGGGACTTTGGGGAATGACAAACGACCAAAGGGTTTTTGCTGACTTTGCCTATTATGTTTGTGTGGGGCATTGGGAGCCCTTGAGGGACCTTTGAAGGAGACAGGTTCTGTGATCTTTGGGCACAGAAACACGTCATCTCTCTGTCTGTGAGTACATGTGAGCAGAGAGGATATGGGTCATTCTGCTAAAGCCAAAGCATGAAACTTTATTTGAAGTCTATCATCGTGAGCATTCTGGCAGCTGGGGCTCTCAAGACAGCTAGTGGATCCTGTTCTGTGGTTGCAGGAGAAGCAAAGGAACATGAATTCCCGGGTTTAAAGCGAGTTTGGGGGCAGGCAAGCAGACGCAGCTAAACATGACTTATTTTCATCTAATCCTCTTGGGAGAGGGCTGGCGCCCTGGGGAAGCCCAGCTGATCTCTGAGTGCTCATCGGGGCTTTGTAGAGTTTCTCTGGAAAAGCTCCAGGCTACCCATGCTCGTAGCCAAATAAACAGACACAACTTGGGGGAAGGGCAGGGGCAAGACTTGGAAGACAAAAGAGTATCTAGGCAGGAAGCAGTGCTGAAGGCATTTCCAGAACCTTCTTTTCCAGGACCCAAAGGGAAAAGACCCTCTGACTTCCATGATCAAGAACAAGGTGCAGGGCATCTGTCCCCTCAGGGATGTGACCAGGTCCTGGGCAGACCACCAAGAGTGCAATCCCCATTGGCTTCCCTAAGTCATCTGACAATGTTTTACATGCATTTCAGGGCTATTCATTCTTTAGTCCTTTCTAGTCTTCCCTGAGGAAATCCCTTCAGTTTGAGCCAGTGAAGAGGTAAAGAGGGGATATGACAGACGGATGGGAAGCAAGGACCTATTTCACCTGTTTCATGATTTTGTTTGAAACAAACCTTGAGGTCATGAACATGAACTTTAGCAGTTAAGCCCCATGATGGAAAACATCCAAGTCGACATGTTACCAACCTCAAGAAAGACTTGAGCCAGTGTTTCTGTGTCTCCAGTGGGCATGAGAATCAGTCAGGGGGGTTGGCTAAATCTCACCTTAGTGCTCAGGTTCACTCAGAGTTCCTGAATCAAATCTACAAGTGGTCCCAGGTACCATGCTCTTCGAATCAGGGTGCCACACAGGAAAACCACTGGCTTAAGTGGTATCCAAATTCCTTTTTTTCTTGTACATCTATTTCATTTTCATCAGTAGCTGAATTGGCAAGATAACTCAGAGGGTACCCACTTTGGAATCATGTGCTTAGTCTATCCAAGGGGAGACATGTCATTCAACTCTTGAAGAAGGATAAAGGTGTTTGCCCAGAGTCAACAGACAACAAACAACAAAGCTGAGACAAGAATGCCTTCATCCATCCCTTCCTTTCTTTTAAAAAACTGGTTCTCACTATATAGCCCTGGATGCCCTGTAACTCACTATGTAGACTAGGCTGTCCTTAAATTCAGAGAGAGATCTGGCTGCCTTTGCCTCTGCCTCCTGAATACAGGATTACTATTACCATGCATGCTTCTACCTCTGCTTAAAACATTTTTTATATATTGATATATATTTATAAAATTGCAATGTATATTTCTACCTCTGATCAAGATACTTATACATTGTTTGCAGTTTGAGGTCACTGTCCTCACTTGTTGCGCATTTGTTTATTGTATAATATTCTAATATAAAGTCTTAGTCTTTAAGTTATATAAGTATTAAGAATTATAGATCAATAGTCATCTATGTTTGTCATACTTAAAATCAGACTAATCAGGTTCTTTGGATACATAGAGATTATATTCTACATAGACAGGTAATCTTCAACCACTTCAAAGAGCTGTCAAATATGGCATTTAAATAACTTAGGGTTCTGTTGATGTGAGACACAATTGCTCCTGGCAGCACCAATCTATTCCCAAGAGAATGTTGAACACCGAAGACACTCCACTTGGAGCTTGTTTTCTTCTTGGCAAAACTGGCCTTTGGGCAAAGAAATGCCCATGCCTCAACCACTGACAAGATACATAGTATCCAGAAATGGATAAGCAGGACTGTCAAATCTTGCCAAGAGAGGGTAAGACAGTTTTGAAAATTTTCCTGCCTCTGAAAATAGTCTGTCAGTTATTCTAGGCCTTAGCCAAAGTTGGTTGCTTCAATGTTGCAAATGAGACTTTGGGTGATTGCCCAGGTATCCAGTTATCTTTGTCATTTGTTGCACATTTTGAAAGTTTCTTGATTGCACTTCGTGCTTACTCAAGTAATATTATTTCCCTTCTCGGATCCTCGATGGGGTTGAAGACTAGATAGTTGTAGTTACTTTCCTTTCATGACTTGGCCAAGACTTAAACTAGTTAGGATAGGATAACTATTAAATATATTTGTTCTTATTGTATATAATTTTGTATTAGGCTTAGAACTCTCTTATTTAAATAAAAGGGGGGAGGTGCTGTAGGAAGTCTTATAGCCAGTGGTTACCTGCCCACTTGGGCGTGACCTCTTATACTATTTATTCTGATGTAGAACATGTGTCTGGCTTCTCTTTCCGGTTGCTGGATTTGGTTTCTGTTCTCTGTTCAAGCAGACGATTCTGATTTGTGAGTTTACCCCTAAATAAATAACCATCTATTTCTCAATTCTGAGCTAGTGTGGGATTTCTTTTAAGTGTCTTTCCACACCTAGCTAAGAATTTCTTTCTTTTTTCTTTTAAAATGTTTTTATTGATGTGTTTATATGTGAGTAGGTATGTGTTGTGCACATACATGCAAGGTCTGGTGTATATGTGTGTTGTGTGTACACATGTGTAATAAATCACAATGAGTGTGCAGACACTGTGTGCATGCACATCTAGGAGGTGGAAACTCAGGTGTCATCCTTCAATCTATCTTTCCCTCACTCACCTGGAAGAGGGTCTCCCACTGAACCTAAAATTCATTATGTGCTCGTGTTGACTTGCCAGAAAGCTTCAGCAATTTGCTTGTCTCTGTCAATGCAGGGGTTCTAGACAAACACAGCCATGCCTGGCTCTTTACATGGGCCTTGTAGACTTGAACACAGGTCCTCATGATTGCATGGCAAACACTCTTACCCACAGAGCCACCTCCCCAGTCCTGGTATAAGAATTTCTAATTTCTGATTCCTTAGTTCCCAAGGGAAGAGCCTGAAGTACAGAAAACTGGCAAGTTTGGCAAACATAAATGGGGTCAGTATAGGTCTGGGGGCTGGGTATAATCGTGTCAGGCTAACAACGGTTCTGAAAATTACCAGCAAGACTGACTTCAGGTTTTCCAAACCTGTAATGGAAAAAGCCACGCGGACACAGGCTAAGCCAGTGTTGGGAAATCTCATCTCTCAGAAGTGTCTGTCAGAGCTCTGTATGAGTAACTGGCACTCTGTGCTGAGAGCGAGACAGTCTCATAATGGGAGGGCACCAGAGGGGAGCGAAAGGAAGGACAGCGAAAGCCTTGGGGAAATCGTGGGAACAGGGCTGGGAGCTCAAGCCAAGGGCCAAGAAGGGAATACTGCATGTTATCTCCTCACGAAGCTCTCCTCACATACAGGGCATCCTCACACTGATCCTCTTGGAACCATGGCAAAGGTTCTTGTATCTTGTAAGGGGTTTGGGTAGAGTCCAGCCAGCTGCCTGGCCTCCAGAGCCTTGTAGAGTCACACCTTCATCAACACTAGGGTCATGACTCGTTGTCAAACAATCTCTGTCTCAGTCAGTCCCAGTCTCCCCAGAGTCCAAGAATCTTGTTTTTAAAAGGAGTTTGGGACAAGAAACAGGCTAACATATTCTGCCTTTCACACCCTTTTCAACTCTTTGAGAAAGAAATTAAGACCCAGGGAGACTAGTGAAGCTCCTAACATGGTGAGCAAGTGTCAGATCTGAGTCAAGTCTGTGGACAGGCTGCTGTCCTCTCTTTAGCAGGCACTAGTTTTTATTGTCACATTGTGGAGACGTGTCTCCACTGTTTCCTCAATGACGAAAGTCCCCAAAGAGTCAAGAATTCAGTTTTTCTTTCCTGTCTTCTTCAGTGAGCCATGAGGACTTACATGTAGCAAATGACTGACAGTTACTTACTGCTTGATATGAACTCCACTTCTTGTGGCTTAGATTAGTTCATAGGAAATTAAGATTGAAAGCCAACTTCATGGAGAAGCCTCAAAAAACAATAGATGGAGATTATGCCCATCCTTAAAATCTGGGCAGAAATGAACTTCACAGTTGTCTTTGGCACCCAGGTAACACCAACAATATCTGTAAGTTAAGAAGCACTTCCTATCTACCTTTGAATAGAGATGCTCTTCAAGATGCTCAAAGTGCCTCACAGCCTTCAAGATGATGTCTTGGCTGTTTCCCTCGATCCCCACGTGTCTCCTCCAGAGTCCCACCACCCTCTTTAAATCTCCAACCCTACCCCATTTACTACCAGACACATGACAGATACCAGATACTTAAGAACTGGTGGGCAGATGGACACAGGAATGGGTTGGCATGGGTGGGATATGAATTGAGGGTAAATTATTAACCTCTCAGCCAACAGAGCTGATTTATACGGAGCTGATGGAAAAACTAGCAGGCCTTTCTATCCTTCCAACTACCACGATTGAGAGTTTAGGTATCTCCTTCTTCTACTACTTTATTTGGGGTTTGGAACAGGGTCTCCTGTAGCTCAGGATGCCCTCAAACTCTTCACCAGGGGATGATCTTGAACATCTGAGCTCCCCGTTTCCACTTCCTAATTGCTGGGATTATAGATATGCTGGGGACTCAAACCTGGGGCTTCAAGCATGTTGTGTCAGAATCTAACAACTTGAGCCACATTTCCCTCTATTTTCAGAAACAAGGCAAAGCTTATTTAATTTCTGTTTTCAGATAACACTATAGAATATCCATCCTGGTTTCATCTTTTTGGCGACAGACCATGTCCTGGCGATATGTAGGGGGTGCCCTGTGAGCAAGGTGGGGAGTGTGATGAACGTGGAAATGCAATTATGGGGGGGCAGGGAATGCCTGTGATGTGGGAGGCCCATCTACCCACCGTGATAAGCACGATCTTTATTGGCATTTTTAAAAATAGCCAAGCTCTCTAATGACGGGTTTATCTTCGGTACAGAAGTTTGTGATTCTCTCTGCTCATTGTTGTCAGGCTTATCTGGGGATAGTTAGAGGCGCTTACAAGGAGTGAGTGGAGGCTAAGGCAACACCCGAAATGACCCCTCTACAGTATCATAGCAAAAAATAAACTTAGAAGCACAGAATGTTTCTTCATTGTGACTTTTGGTTCTCATGGACTTTTGCGTCATAAGTCATCTCTGTTGTCCCACTGCCAGTAGGAAAGGGTGCAGAGAAGCCAGAACTACCATCCTCAAAGGAACTTACATGTATGCTGGTGCTGAAAGTTGTGCCTGGGGCAGGTCAGAAGCTAAGGTTTAAGACACCAGATTGGTTTTAGGCGGCTGGAAATGCCATAGTGAAAGAGTGTGCCTGGCCCGGTCACTTGCATCACATCTTTACAAAAGCAGTGCCAGGGATGCCTGGGCCCTGCAGTGCTTGGCACGAATCACTTGTACCCACCTGGTCAGTAAAGATTATAGTGTGGCTCCACCTTTCCAAATGATTTATCTGCTTTGTTTGTAATTTTGTGTCTATATGTGTGTGTCTGTGTGTGGGTATGTGTGCATGAGTGCAGGGGCCTGTGGAGGTTGGAAGAAGGCGTGGGCTCTCCAGCAGTTCAAGTTACAGGCGTTGTGAGGCTCCTCACATGGGTGCAGGGAACCAAGCTTGTTGCAAGAGCAATGTTGGCTCCTAACCCCTGATCTATCACTCCAGCCATGTGTGATTCTATCTTATGAGAAGAAAACGTGATTACGCAATGAATGTTTTGTTTGGTTGGTTTTGAGAGAAGGGCTCACCATGCAATCCTGGCTGGACTAGGATTCACTCACTATGTAGACCAGGTTGGCCTCAAACTCACAGAGATGTGTTTGCTTGCCTTCCAGATGATGGGATTAAAAGCGTGCATCATGATGCTCAGAATAGTGAATGGTTTTTAAGATTCTGAAAAAATCTTTATGAATGATACCAATAACCCATGATATTCATGCAAGCTATCTTTAGGTACTGGGATTATAAGTGGTTTCTTTTCTTCCTGTATCAGTTGTCACGTTTTTCCATATCATATTGTTATTAGGAAAAGATATAAATAATAAAATAGAGATTTATTTAATTTCACAATCAAAATGTTTCGTTTTTCTTTTTTTGTGGTCAGGTGTGGTGGCATATACCTTTCATCTCAGCACTTGGGAAGCAGACACAGGTGGAACTCTGTGAGTTTGAGGTCAGCTTGGTTTACAATAGTAAGTTCCAGGACAGTCAGGGCTACATAGAAAGACTGTCTCAAAAAACAAAAAAAATGAAACGAAAGTTGTTTGAGGGGTTAGAAAGATGGCTCATCAGTTAAGAGTACTGACGGTTCTTCCAGAGGACCAGGGTTCAATTCCCAGCACCCACATGATGGCTCACAACTGTCTGTACCTCCAGTTGCAGGGAATCTTATACCCATGCAGGAAAAGCATGTATACATATAAAAGTAATAAAATATATATGTATTTCTTTGAGCACCTCTGTGTACCTATCAACCAAGTCAGGTATAAATCAGGAGACACTGAAGAACTAGCCTGCTTCTATCTTAGGCTTAAAAGCCATCTTATAGTAAAGGCAAACTAGGTTCATTCCTGTTTATGATTAAACTTCTGTTTCTCAAGGATTGGGCTATGCTCTACCTGTAATCTTAGCTACAAATGGTTCTATACTGCCTTTTCCAGGAATGGCATTTGTTTCAAAAAGCTAATAACCATCTTGCAATCCTACCTTTGCTTCAAAAGGGTTGTTATGGTTACCTTGTTATGACCACCCGTTGTTATGATCGCGTTGCAATCATGTCTTTGTTTCAGGAGGTCATTATGACCAATTTATCATGCTTATGTTCTGGTCCTGTAACCCTGTCTATTTTGCCTACCAAATCCCCCATTTGGAAACTCTCTACTGTTGTATGATATTTTGTTTGTGTTATGACAAATAAAGCTTGCCTAGAGATCAGAGGGCAGAGTTAACCATTAGTTAACCACAGTGACCAGGCAGTGGTGGCACACACCTTTAATCCCAGCACTTGGGAGGAAGCAGGAAGATCAGGAATTCAAGGCCACCCTGGGCTACATGAGACTGAACCAGTATAAAAGAGAAACAGAGTCAGGTGCTGGCAGCTCACACCTTTGATCCCAGCACTTGGGATCTCATGCCTTTGATCCCAGTATTTAGGAGGCACACACCTTTAATCCCAGCACTAGGGAGGTAGAGACAGTAATAAAAGATGAATCTCCTCGATTCAGTCTGAAAATTCATAGAGACAGGATTCCGGCCATTGGGTCTGAAGTTTCCAGTGGCTGGCTGTTCTTCTTCTCTGACCTTTCAGCTTTTGCCCTTTATATCTGGGTTTCTATTGTTAAGACTAAATAGATTCCACACTTCACCCTACCCCTGAGATACAAAAGCCTTGTTTTCTTCACATCCAGTGCTGACCTCTCAAACCCAGCCTTAGGGGGAGGCAGCCCATGTACATGAATAAAAAGGCATCCTTTAACTTATTAACTGTTCCCTTTAATTAATTTGGCCAAGATGATTTGGATTGGTGGTCCTTCTCCTCCCATCTTTGGGATTAACAAAACAAGATGTGAAGGCAGAGAAAAATTCATGCATGTGAGTAATAAGCAATAAAGTATTTGCTGGAAGCATATAATAAGCATCCAGTCTAGACAGGAAAGGGTAACAACCAACAGGTATCATCAAAGATGGGTGAAAAGTTAGCTCTTCCATTTGGTCAGTTTGACAAAGCTCAGGACGACAATGAAGAGGACAATGCATTTGTGATGGTTCAGCTTTACTGTAGCCTGACTAGATTTGGAGTCACCTAGGGGACACACTGGGGATGCCTGCAAAGGTATTTCCAGGGAGTTTTAACTGAGGAGAAAAGGCCTACCTAGCATATGGGTGTCACCATTCCCTAGGCAGGAGTCCTAGGCTGGATAGAAAGGAGAAAGCATGGAGATATAGGACAGTGATAGAGTTCTTGTCCAAAATGTACAAGGCTCTGGGTTCAATCCCCAACACCACAAAAGGAGCACAAAAACAGAAAACAAATAAACAAAAATAAAGCAACTAAGAGAAAAGCAACCTAAGCATCAGCATTCACTTTTTCTGCTTTCAGGCTGGGAGTGCAACGTCACCGCCATGAATGGACTGTGTCCCCTCCAACTGTGAGCCAAAATAAACCTCTCTTCCATTAAGTTGCTTTTGTCAGGTTTTGTCATAGCAGTCAATCAGTAACTAACACAATATTACTTCTGGGTAAATATTTCCTTCTGCCCATATTCCACTCCCTCTGGGGAGCGCTGTGGTAGTCAGTCATTCCCAACCATCATCTCTCTAAATTATTCTTGAACTCTTCAGAACAATGGGGGTTCCAAAAGACTTCCATCTTAGCTACAGCTGCCTTTCTGAAATATCCTGTATGTGTATGATAAAATGGAGCTGAAATTTACATCCTGACGGGGGGGGGGTTGAAGTGCTAATGTCACACTCCATTTACTTAAAAAATATGTTGGTTATGAGCCATTAAATCATAAAGATGAGTTAATTTAAAGACCGGCTTGTTCAAATACAATTGAGTCATGGTCACTTGCAGGCTTTGCCTATGTCAAAGCATACATCAAAGAGGCAATTACTTTCTATTAGGTAATTGTTATAAATTAATATTTTTACTGCCTTTACAGTTTGCTGAGTTTCTTTCCCTCCAGTTCTGGTCCCAGTGGCAGAGAAAGGAGGTATACCTACTGAGCGGGGCTGAACAGTTGTGCTGCCTGGAAAGGAAAGTTGAGTAGGTTGACCAAATGTGTCAGTGTTAGACTGCTAGGGACACTTTATTAAGAAAAAAAGATCATTCAGGCACTGATAATAAATGAGGGTTATTCTTCATTAATGGGACTGTTGCCTTGGCAACTTCTAGCTCACAGAAGTATTTATACCAACCCAGTGAACAGTTTTGACACTAAGGAATGGTTCTCATGTGTCTTTTTCTATACCCATGCCTGGAATCTTCTTGGATATATCTCTGCTGCATTTCTGGTCTCAACTAGGGTGACCTCAATATCCTGACAAGCACACCGCAAACGTGTCATATCCAACTCCAGAAGGGAAATTTAAACACATTTCTTGGTACATGGAAGAGATAGATCAAAGGAAGGCAGCATGGTTAAATGACTGCTTTGAAAATAAGCATGGTTTACACGAGCTGTTTTTCATTTTCCTGAAATGAAATATCCAGCAGAATTTACAGCATATTTTAAGCATCCAACATCTTGAATATTAATGTGCATTCAAATCATGCATTGTTTTCCTAAAACCTTTATTTTCCCAATGCCTAATTATCAGTAAACAGCCTAGTGCACTTTGAGTCACGTGAGAGCACGGGTGAGGACAGCAGCCTGGGGGAGGCAGGGGAACGCAGCAACTGCAGTAGGGCGTACTTCACATTGGCATGCCATTTCCAATGACAGGAATTGTCTGAGAATACAAGTGTACAATTATAAAATAATGTTTTTGAAAGGATACCTACTGCAATCTGGTCAAATGTCATGAAAGCACAGGGTCACAGTGAGGCTTGCAAGGAGCTAAGGTACGTAGTTTAAGAGGGTCCCTGTTCCTTGGGCCATATCTTAGGCTTGGTTCATGTGTCTCAAACTAGTTGGGGCCTTGCATTCTTATACATACATTAATGTGCCTATACACCATTGTGACTGTTCAAATCAATTGAGCATAACCGTACAACAAAATATTGTAGTCATAACAAATGATAATATAGACAGAATTCCATGTACTGACATGGAAAGAGGTTTTGAACATATGGCCCATGCTAAATAAGTAGATTATGAAGCTGCAGTAGAAACCAGGAAAGAAAGAGTTAAAATTAGTGTTTCTCAGGGTCTGGGCATAACACAAGAAAGAAGACACCTTTGTGTGTTTCAACCCATTTGCTCTTCTGACAGGCAGGAATACTGTTACGAGTTTGTGTTCTAAACAGAACCATGCTACCAAATTAACTTCATTTTCAGACTCAGTCATTGCATAGTTTGGCCCCTCTCCAAATTCTCTCACTTGTTTCCCTAACACTTAAAGAATCAAAATGCCTTTTCAACATGCTTAACCCAATTCTTTTGACTTAGGACGCTAGCAATGTCTTCATGGTTGATGACTCTTGGGTCCATATAAGTAAAAGACATCTGGCTGCTTTAAGGCCACCAAAAAAGTCAGGGACAATTAAACACTCATTCAAAAATGCACTATGGTTCTAAACATTATCCATTTCACTTTGTGTTATTTAAACCATATTCTTTCTCTGTCTCTGCCTCTGTGTGTGTGTGTGTGTGCATGCATATATGTCTTTGCAGGTACACATGCATGTGTGTACATATGTGGAAGCCAGAGGTCATCCTCAGATGTCATTTCTCAGGCTCTGTCCAGTTTGCATTTTGAGACAAGGTGTGACCCAGCACTTTGATTAGGCTAGGCTGGCTGGCCAGCAAGTCCCGGGAATCTGCCTGTCTCCACCTTCCTGGTTCTAGGATTACAAGTGCCTATCATTATACTTGGTTTTTTATATGTGTGGTGGAGATCGATCTCATACATGCAAGGTGAGCATTTTTAACAACTGAGTCATCCCTCTAGCCCTCCTTAAACCGTATCCTTACCCAACATTCCATGCGCGTCCCTAAGAAGAAGATAAGTTGTGAAGGACCAAGCCTGTGACTGCTTAAAGAGAAGGGAAGGGCCTTCATTTCCGGCTTATTATTAGGAGAGAACGGAGTGATTGTAGATGGGAAACCATGAACTCACACAGGCCTGAGTTGCATGGTTGCTAGGGTTTTGCAGCAGAAGAACGCTGTGGCGGATCTGGGTGAAGGAACGCCGCAAAGATCACACCATACGACAGACCTCATGTAAGAGATTTATTGGTGGGGGATGGGGCGAGAAAGGCACCTGTGAGTGGGGTCTGAGCGGGGACAGGGTGTGTGTGTGTGATGGTGGAGACTTTGTAAGGGGTGTGGGACTTGTGACAGTGGCAATGTGTCGCATTTGGTGGTTGGTGATGTGGATGCTGGCGCTGAGTCGCTGAATGTGGGCTGGGGGAGCACCTGGCTCCTAACAATGGTCACTGCAAGTGACTCAATCTCCTTAGCCTCATTGCTTTATCTCAAAAGCCTACCTTAGAAGATCCTTCCCTCCAAGGACCAAGTCAAATAATGCTTGTTAACAACAATGCAGTGTCCAGATATACAGCAGGCCTCAACAAGGGTTAGAATCCTGTCTCACTAGCACAGTAAAGCAAATGCAAGATAGGTAGATAAAGTTGATGCAGGGGGATGAAGTTGATCTCTAGTGGCTAGAAAACTTAGCTAGGCAGCCAATATTGTTCACTCTCCAACCAGATGCACCTGTATCAACCCTCAGATCTTACCGTAAACACTTGACTGAAAAGTCCCTTGTGGGGCTGGAGAGATGGCTCAGTGGTTACAAGCACTGACTGCACCCACATGGCAAACCCACAGCTATCTGTAACTCCAGTTCTAGGGGATCTGCCACCCTCATATAGACATATATGTAGGTAAAACACCAATGTATGTGAAATAAAAATTTAAAAAGTTGAATAAGACAAAAAGATTGATATTTTCAAAATAGAAGATGAAAAAAGAAAAAGCAAGAAAGCAAGGAAGAAGTAATGAAAGAAACGAAAGAAAAAAAGGAAGGAAGGATGGATGGAAGGAAGAAAAAAGAAAGAAAAGAAAAGGAAAGCTCCTTAAAGACAGGTTGCCCAGTTGCACAGACACCCAGCCTCAGAGCAGTCATATGTGCTGGGTGAGGGACTCTTTCTGTGCTCAGTTTCCCTCTCCTTTGTATTGCTGTTGGTGTTCTTAGTAAATTCCCTTTCAAGGGATACACTGCTCCCAAAATCTATCTTTAGAACTCACTAGTCCTTTCTTCCTTTTCCAATAGTAGTCTCAAATGCTTGTTATAAAATGTACAAAGACATGGACTTTTAGAGAGCAAAAGATTTGGGTAATCCTACCTCCAAGAGATGCCCACTGTCAGCAGTCCGGTGACTATCCTTCTAGACTTTATTTTTAATGAGGCAAATCTTTCTTCCTACATGGATCTTCTCCGACCCACACTTCTTTTAATCCCATTCTGTTATCTACAGAAAACTTTCCTTGTCTTTTTTTGTCCCACTTGTGAGTTCCAAGATCAGCCTCACAATGGCTGCCAGGCATCAAAGGCGGTAACTCTACACTCACACAGGGAAGGGAGAGTTTGGAAGCGAAAGCTGAAAAGCGCCCAGGCTTCCATTCAGCTGAAAGCATGCGGCCGACTTGCCACAGAAACCCCCGTTTCTTCTCCTTTCTCTAATTAAATGCACAATCCCCCGGGTGTCAGCATTCATAATAAATGACCATTTTTCATTCAATGTTATTGTCGTTTAACCAAAAGCATGGTGGGAAGGATTCTTTCCTAGCATTTTGTCAAACATAAGTGCTGTCTGGAAAAATATGTCCTGCCTTTTAATCGCTGGTCACAGGCAAGTTTGTAAAAATTAAAATATTGGAAAAAATACAATGTAAGTAAACCAGACAAATAATGTCTCAGGTGTTTGTTGTTTTTTTTTTCCAAATTACTAAATTTAGAACACTTCAAACTACCCTAGTGGGTTGCTGTAAAACTCTTCAGCATCTTCCAGTTTCCATATCCCTTAACAAACAGGCTTGGGGTAGCACAGCCTGCACAGTGCATACAGAGTAGCCCTGTCCATGGCTTGGCACACCATCTGTGGCTTCCACTAGGGCTTGGGGCAAATGACACCCAAGCTGAATTTTGGCGGGAGGGAAGCATCTGGCTGAAAAGCACAGGACATCTGCATTTGGATGTGCTGAGACAATCTGTGGGGTTTCTGACACTCTCCCAGATGCTCAGCATTATAGAATTGCATGTGGCCATGTTCTCAGGAAACCAGGGAGATTTGATTATGGGAAATAAACAGGGAAATCCAGCTAAAAGTTTAATTTCTTAACCTATGCTTCCAGGCTCCAGAGTTCACTCTTGCCTGATAGCTATCCTTCTGAACACTGATGGTGTGTGTGTATGTGTGTGTGTTTTAAACCTCTACAGAGATTTAAAAAACCCAACTCTCTCTTGTTTTTTAAATAGTTCATTGCTTAAAAAATCTGGCTTTGGTCATTTAGTTTTGACTGTTAGTCTAGACTTAGCTTAATTCAAATCACCAGCTACAGCAAATCAACCCATCCATTGATTCAATTACATATCAATAATTTGATTCATTCACCTAAATATTCAGTTTTAGCAAATTCTTCAGGAAAACTTTTTCTTTCTTTCCTTCTCTCTCTCTCTCTCTTTAGTTTTCCAAGACAAGGTTTTTCTGTAGCTTTGGAGTCTGTTCTGGAACTAGTTCTTGTAGACCAGGCTGGCCTCAAACTCACAGAGATCTGCCTGCCTCTGCCTCCCGAATTCTGGGATTAAAGGCATGCGCCACCACCACTTGGCCTTGCTTCTTGAATCTTGCAGTAACCCCTGTATTCGGCAAGCAGACCTGAAAAGTCACATCTAACTAAAGAGGCTAAAAGTCAAATATTAGTCAAGAAGCGTGGCTCAGGCCTGTACTCCCAGCACTTGGGAGGCTGAGGCAGGAGATATGTCATGAGTTTGAGGCCAGCCCACATTACAGAGTAAGGCCTTTCCTCAAAGAGTTTTATGAAAGAGAATATATTTATACAGCAACCCCGCATGAGCGAGAAATGATTAGTTCATTGAATCACTAAGGTATTTATTGGATGTTTTAAAAAGATTTGACTTTAACATGTTGAAAACATTTATATATAAACATATATTTACGAATATACACGTGAGCTGTCATGTTTTAAAATGATCCAATTATTGTTAACCTACTATTGAAATACAACTAAGAAGGGAAAACTATAGTCAAGTTGGGAGAGCAAAGTCTGCTATTGTTGTGTGTGCAGTAACGAATCTGTAGACACGTTCTCTTAGGATCAGAGTGATTCACCCACACAGGTGACAGACAGTGGCTTTCCTTGTGCGTGCTGAATACAGTGTTCTGAAGAAATTTTTCAAGAATGATGTGTGTGTTTCATGGGGAGATAGCAAGATTATCTAAATGAAATTAGAATACAAAGATGTCATCTTTTTAGGACAAAGCATGAACACCAAAGTCCTCCAAGCAAGTGAGAGTATCATTCTGAAATCCATATTAAAAACAAGAACCGGGTATGGCTCAGTTGGCAGATTGCTTACCTAGCAAACACAAAGCCCCAGGTTCAATGCCCAGCACTCAATAAAACAGGCATGGTAGCATTTTCCTGCAAACCCAGCACTCAGAAGCTAGTGGCAGAGGGCGAAGAAGGTCAAGTTTAAAAAATAAAACAGTTCAAGGCAATCCTCAGTTATTAGTTGAGTTTGAGGCCAACCCAGGATACATGAGACCTGGGTTTCAAAAACAAAAGCAAAACCTAAAAAGAAATAAAAAACAACAACACCCAAAAGCAAAGTGAATAAAAAAGGCAAACAGTAAATGTTCCAATCACTGGCATTATTGTAGAAAGATGGAAAGAGACAAGAGAGGACCACATTAGGGAACAGCAATGGAAGGGACACTTATTTTGTATTCCTGGTAGTGTGACTTAACTTCTGAAAGAAAATAATCCAATGAGAGGGTAATTTTTTTTTTTCTGAGACAGGATTTCCTCTGTGTAGCTTTGGAGCCTGTCCTGGAACTCACTCTGTAGGTTGGCCTCGAACTCACAGAGATCCGCCTGTCTTTGCCTCCTGAGTGCTGGGATTAAAGGTGTGTACCACCATCATCTGGCAGGAGAGGGTAATTTTGAGGAGAAAACTCTAGGAAAAAAATTGCTGGTTTACCTAAAGCTTTCTTTTTATGTTAAAAATTCACTCTGTGTACTCATTGTAAACATAGAGTATTTCATGTAATGTATACTGTATGTTGAGCATATTCTCCCCATATCTCCTTTCCTCCTCTCCTCCTGCTTAGCCTCCCCCGTTACTTCCCTTTATTTCTCTAGGCAGTTCAACTTCCACACATATGCACACATGGTTTGCTGTCTCTATAAAATTAGGAACCACAAATGAGAGAAACACAATCACTTCTTGAAACTGCCTTGATTTATCTAATATGACTGTTTACAGTTGCTTTCATTTTCTTTCAAATAACTTTCATCTTCTTTATGGGGGCACTAAATCCCCATTTACGTCTATTGCATTCTCTTGTCCATTCCTCTGCTGTTGGACACCTAGGTTACTTCCATAACTCAACCATTGCAAACACTGTTGCAATAAACTTCTGACCTGGGCTGAACTGTCCATACATGCCATTCTTTTACAGAGTGATGCCATTTATTCAAGATTCATTTCTCTCCTTTCTTCCTAGGTTCACTTGAAGAGGTATCATGTGGTACATGTGTACATGTGCACACATGCGTGGATATATGCCTGGGCATGCTCTGACTTCATCCCTATGTATGTTGGCTGCTTATTTTGCTTAAGCCAGCAAGCCCAAAGAGGAATGGGAAAGCTAAGACCATAACTCCCCGATAGGATCCTTGATGGTACAGACTTCAGAACCTGATCCGTGCTCCTCACGCCAAGCCCTGCCCCACTGTGAGAAAAGCATGCGGCTGGTTTGGGATTTCCTCCACTAGTGTGACATTCTGCTCACTTGATCTCCAGCTCTGTAGAGAACAGGACTGTTCCCTCAGAGTCAGCAGTGCTGGTGAGGATTTGGCTTTGCCTGGTTTACTCAACCAAAGAATTCAATTGCCTCAAAACAAATCTATTGCTAAAAGTAGTCCTGCCTGCGGGGACTGATTTCATGTGGAGGTTCTTCCTTTCCCAACATAACTCATTAGTTATGAATAGGGTGAAGGAAACAGGGCTCACTACAGTTCTTGCCTATTATTATAACTTTTTAATTTGAAAATCTGAAAATTTAATTAACATGTAATTATACATGAATAACAATGTAACTGTTAATTACAATGTAACAATTAATTTTAAGGTTAATTTGAACATATCTTCCTCAAAAGTGACACAGTTTGCCAGGAGGTGGTGGCTTATGCCTTTAAACCCAATATTCAGGAGGCAGAAGCAGTTTGTGGCTAACCTGGTCTACAGAGAGAGTTCCCGGCCAGCCAGGGCTACACAGAGAAACCTTGTCTTTAAAAAACAAACAAACAACCAAAAGAGCCAACAACAACCAACCAACCAATCAACAAGAAGTAACACAGTTCAAATCTGTAGATCGCACCTTAACTAAATGATAGAAAATATCATTTTTATCTCAACAGATTTAATGCAAGAATAAACTATATGTATAAACTGCCTTAAACATAAAAAGATTTTAAAAATGACTTTACTATTTAATAATATAGTAATGATAAAGCTTTGATGTCTACACTCTTCCCAGCCTCTCTCCAAGGTCTTGCTATAATAGCCCAGTGCAGCTTTGAATTCTTAATCTTCCTGCCTCAGCCTCCCAAGTTCTGTGATTCCCACTTGGCTGTAATCGCCACGCTGGGTATAATGTGTAAGCCCAGGCTGCGTATGTTATGAAACAAGGTAACTCTCCTATGACTCATAAAGCTTCCTATATTCCTTTGTCAAGCATTTTGAAAGTAACACCGATGAAATTAGTCCTCTGAAATATAAGACAGGCAAAGAACTAGGGGCTATATTGCTATCAATCATCACATTAAACATTTAAAGAGAAAAGCCATGTGCTTGCTCCATTCACGGATGTCCAAGCCGACCTTTGACACAACTTAATACCGTTGTTGCTTACATGGAGAAGGAGCAAAATTGGACATTAACAGTGATTATACTGGGGCTTGGTGAGATGGTTCAATGAGTTAAGGTGTCCGCTGCCAAGTCTGATGGCCTGGACTCGATCCCCGGACTTCACACGGTGGAAGGAACAAACCAGCTCCATAAGCTGTCGTCTGACTGCCTTACGCTTGCAATGCATGCAGCCACTCTGCATAAATCAATAACTAAATGTCAAAAAGTGATTATCCTGGACTGTGAAGTAGAGTGCTTGTCTAACATGTATGAGACCACAGTGTGTGTGTACAAATGCGTGTACACACTCTTGACACATACACACACTTTTTGGATAAGCTATAAACAAACAGCAATAATCGCTGGTGAGGAAGTGAAGAAGGGATTTTTATATTGCAGGAAAGAAACTGGTGGGAGTGCAAGCCAGTCTCTTCCAGCCACTGTAGAAATCATATGGAGGTTACTCAGAAAATAAACAGAGCTCTGTATGACTCAGCTATCCCTCTCCTGGATGTGTGGTGTGAGCGTCTAAAGCAACACACTGCAGAGATTCTTGCCGGCCCGTGTTTATTTCAGGATGCGTCACAAGATCCAAGATAGACTCGGCCTAGGTGCTCATCAGTAGATAAGAAAATGTGGCACTGGACGCACATAGGACTTCATTCAGCCGTAACCAAGGGTGAAATTACACTGTTTGCAGGAAAATGAATGTAACTGAGATTATTCTAAGTAAAATAAGTCAAAATCGGGAAGTTGTGGATCTTAGGTTTTCTATAACATAAAATCATTTATATATATATATATATATATACATATGTTATAAAAGTAGAAGCAAAATTAGGGTAAACAGAAGGGATTAACAGGAGGTGGGAGAAAAGGGAGCACATGGGGTGAACAAGGTCAAAGTACACTTTATACTTGAGTAAAATCTCTTACGAAATGCACTATTATGTACAATGAGCAGAGTCATTAAAAAGATAAATCACTATCAATATCTTATTACTACTGTATTAAAGGTGCTAGAAAAGAAAACACATCAAAGACATAAACACTGGGGCTGGAGAGATGGTGGCTTTACACGCCCGACAATCTGAGTCTGATCCCCTGGGTCCACGTGGTGGAAAGAGAGAACTGGCCCACACACTTCTCAGTTCCACCACATACGCACTCTGGTACCCAGACACCCCCAGATGCTTCCCGCTGCTTCAGTGGGTGTCAGAGACCAGAAGGGCAGGCGGGTGATGCAGAGGAGGCAAGGCTTAAGGACACTCATGCTATCACAGCCCATGTCCCAACAAGAACGCCCATGGAGACAAAGGCATAATCCTTCTGCCAGGGTTCTGTCCCCTCTGTATGAACATCTCACCCTGGAACACACCTCCCAACATGGAGGAATTAAATTTCTTTTATAAGGCTTTCAGGCAACGCATTCAGACCATAGCAGAGTGAAAATGGGATGGGCAAGGAAAGTGGTGTATGCCTTAACACACAGTTTTCCCTTAAATTATATTAATGAATTTATTTTTCATTTATTCAGTGTGTGTGTGTGTGTGTGTGTACGTACATACTTGTGTCAATATGCACGTGCCACTTTGCCCGTGTGGAGCTCAGTGGACCTTTGAAAGACAGTTCTTTCTTTCTACCATGTGGGTCCCAGGGACTGAACTCAGGTCATTAGGCTTGTTGGCAAATGCTTCTGCCCACTGACCCATCTCACTGGCTCACACATAAGCTTTTCCTGACTGAATAATAAATACATCATTTATTCAAACAGTTAAATTAAACCCAGTTACTAAAACAAAAGAAGAAAAGCACTCAAGAGATAGTTTAGAAAAAACCCCTCTCCTACACTCCTATAAACAATGCTCATTAAATTAATTGCCACCAAAGAGAGGAGGGGAAGGAAGGAAAGTGGGAGAGACTAGTTGAAAAGGAAGGAGTCAGCAGGCATGGGAAGAAGACAAGAGAAGATATGGGAATGAATGTGGTTAAAGACACGTATAAAATGTCAACATGCAACCCATTGCGTATACCAGAAAGGTAAAGCAGCAAGGCTTTTCTTAACCTTAGCCATTTACAGGACCAATCTGTTATTCTTGCAGGATATTTGGTGGTAGCTGATTTCTGACAGACAGACAAGGCAATTCTAGTGGTTGGTGGTGCCTGCTGGTCCTTCACCGATACTTTGGTTCTGAGTCTGGTTTCTTATTGGTCATCCCCCGAACTCTGGGTGTCATCTCAAACTAGAATGCTCAACAAGAGATGGGTGGAATTTGCCTAAAAACTTTCTTAAGTGGAAGGTTTGCAAACTGTATTTGTTACTTTTATCTCCGTTGTGCCGAAAATTTTGACAGGAACAACTTCAGGAGGGAAGGAATGGTTGGTTTCATATCACAGTTTGAGGAGATGTAACCCATCAGGGCAGAGGACTATAGCGGTGGGTGTGTGAGGCAGCTGGTTGCTTTGTGTCTACACACAACAGAGGGACATTAAGGCTTTAATCTTTTAAAAATTTGTCTAGAACTTCAGCCCCTGGGATGGTGCTCTTACATTCAGGGTGGGGCTTCCTTCCCTAGCAAACTTTGCTGCAAACTCTCTCAGAGATATGCTAAATATGTGTCCTATGGTGATTTTTAAATCCAGTCAGTGTGACGATGAAAGTTAACCACCATGAGACCTAAGGGTAGCAACCCGACCGGAGGTGGGCTGTGAGTCAGTCTACATCTGGAAGCCAAGTATGCCCTCAATGCAGAATGAAAAAGTCTCTATGTTGTTGGAAAGAAATGACAATAGGCTGGCCTGCGAGTGCTCCTGAATTCTGTATCCCTGGAGCCAGCAGCATGGTAACGACTGGACGGGACTGGATTGTGTGACAGAGAGGAAGTGAAGCCCCTGGAGGGCTTCATTTCCCATGGTCACTGCTCTGAGGTGATGCACAGAAGCCATAAGGTAGGAGGCCTTCTGCCTCTTCCCAGCCTTTTGCCTGCCTTGCGTTCTGCCTCTTCCTAGCCCTGTGCCAGCCTTGCCTTCTGCCTCTTCCCAGCCCTGTGCCCACCCTGCATTCTGCCACCTTGTTTTCTTCTCATGAGGAGAAAGGTTGTGGGAGCCACAGCTGCCCAAAAAGTCAAAGCAGGCATCAGTTAAAGTGCCAGAGGGGACTCTGGGATCAGATTCCCAGTTGTGCTGCAAATCTCGGCTGTCCTTTAATCCACCCCCACATTACTCATTTTCTCTAGGGTATAGATTCTTTTCTATGGAAAATGGACAGACAGGTGGAAGGAGGGAAGGAAGGGAGAGAAAGAGAGGGAGAGGAAAAAGGAGAAGAGGGAGGAAGAGAAGAAAATTAGAGAACTGAGAAAGGAAGGATGGAAAAGAGGGAGGGAAAAGGAAAAATAACAGCGAAAAGGAGGGGAGGGAGGGGAAGGGAAGAGAGGGAGGAAGAAAGGAAAAGAGAAATAGAACGAGGGAGGGATAAAAGAAGACATAATTTGAATGATACCCAAATGTTTTCTTGTCTGACAGTTGGGGCTGTCACTAACAGCTGAGGCTGTAGGGATAGTGATGCTGGATTCATATAGCATGTGGGAGCCCCAGAATCCGAATTACTGTCGAGATCATGTTTGGCCGGCTTGTGATTGCTAAAACACCTTCCTAAAGGCAAGTGTTTAAATTAATTACAACAACAAGCAGGAAAACGGAAGTCAACTGGAAGACCAACATGGCTGAAGAAGAGGGCAAGGGAGGCCACTGTGCTTCCCTTGGAAACTCTCTGCTAGTCAAAATGGCATGGAATGAACCAACCATTCCACAGATTAATTAAGCGGACAGCTAGAACTCTCAGCGTGTGGTACAGCGATGAGAGGCATCAACAGTGAGCCTTTGTGGGTGTGTGTCTGTAATCCCAGCACTCAGAAGGGACAGGAGTTCAAAGCCAGGCTTAGCTACATAGCAAATTTGAGGTCAACGTGTACTACATGACCCTCTGTCTCAAAACACCACCTCAACAGCCATCAAGGGAGGCTGTCCAATAACTGTTTAAAAATGCTTATCCTATAAGGTCAAAGACAGCATGGCTCACAGTGTGTCTACATCATATGTGTGGGCTATGTTTAATTTTACTGTCTTTTTGTTTAAATTGTGATTCTCTTATTTTATGAAACAATCAATATGAGCTTTTTCCTTTAAATTCATTTTAATCAAGAAAAGGAAATAAATAGTCCACACCCAGGAAATGTTCAAGGACTTAGGACTTCCAGCTGTCGCTGGCAGCTGCTTTGCAACTATCAAGTCAGTCAGCAACAGGCTCATGATTAGTTCCATAAGCTGGGAATAACAATGTCACTGATTTGGGAGTTTGTTTGTTAAAATGAGGTCTCTTGTAGCCCATGCTGGCCTCCTGCCTCCACCTCCAAAGTGCTGGGGAGCTGCTGTAGGCATCTGCGACCACACGAGGTTTATATGGGGAGGAGGCACAGATCCAGGTCTTCCAACTGAGCTATATCTCTAGCTCTACAAAAGAAACCAAGAACACAACACAACACAGCATACAAGTCACCCCAATCCATTGCTAATGGGCCGTGACTTCCAAGACCTCGTTGATGATATATGGGCTCTGTTTATAGAGAACCCTTTCCTTTCATGGCAAAAACCATGTTTACCTTAAAGATCTATTATAAAATTATGCATTGTTTATTCTTCTAAAGGAGGCAAAGGCTGTGTCATTGTTCTCTGGTTGGAGAGTAATTTAAATAAGCCCTCTGGGTTTATGTTGCACACAAGAAGGTTTAGGCAGATCTAATCTTTTCTAAACCTGTTATGTTCTTGGGTTCGGCAGAACGTCCTAATTGTCACCATTAATTCCCCCTTTTTGTGGTCTATTCTGTCAATAGACTATTGAGTGTTGGGTAAATTAAAGCTGGATCAACAACCAGCACAGAGATAGACGTTAAATCATTGCCTGCCTGCCTGCCTGCCTGCACTCATGATTAGTATCTGTGAAATAGCTGCTAAGCCGGGGGACAGGACTGAACACGATGCGTGCTGGCCTCCTTCTCAGGTTTCCATACTGAACAATCAGGTATAGGAGCTTTCCTTTTTAGAGGCAACAGGTGTGTTCTTGGAACAAAGTTCAACACCCCCCACTTTTGGCTCGCGGGAGAGGTGGCAGCTGCAGGCTTACCTCCGATGACACAGAGCTCTGTGAGGGTGCAGACCTAAACTGTTCGCTCATATTATTAAAGCAACAGGCAGATGGACTCCGGCTGCCTGCGCTTTTCTTTGTGTTATAGAGCTGGGCCTAAGTTTTCAGATGGCAAGTCTCTCTCTTTTATTGCCCTCTGGCTCTCGCTTCCCCTGTGTTTTCTCTTCTCCCTCCCCTCCTTTCTTTTTCTCTCCCCTGTGCTCCTTTCCTTCCTTTCTCCTGGGCACCCCTCTCCTCTCCAGTCCTCCCCTAGGCCCTTCCCCCCCTTTCTCTTTTCAGTCTTCCCATCTATTAAAAATAAGCACGGCACTTGTAAGACATTGCATATTCATTATTGAGAACATATTTTCATTAGAGTCACACTGTTTACAAGCTGATGAGTGGGGAGGAGAGAACCCTTCATTTAAATCCAATTATACTCACACCTCACTTTAGTCTCAAAGGAATTCAAAGGGACTGTTCACTACGCAACTGGAGGGCTCACTCTGCAAAACCGCCCTTTCCGAAAAACATAAACTCGAGTACTGATTTCTAAGCCTCCCTGTTTTCCGATTCAAGTGTCTACCAAGGGTTTTGTGAGATGTTATTAGCCAGAGATCAGATGTACTGTCCTACCCCAGAAACATAAAGTCAGCAACTGAAGGTCACAAGTCGGGAATCACCGAGACAGACAGCATCACTCAAGAACTTTTTCATATTGGGGACATGGCGTATTTAGCTTCCACGTAGACTGTGCCAGCAAGTATGAGAAATTCAACACTATCTCACAGTATATAAACCTTCATAGAAATAAAGACAACCAGATATCAAAGGGTCAGTGTAAAGACACCAGTGTGGCGTTCACTGAAAGGAACCGTGGAAGCGGCTGTCTCAGAATAGACTTCCCTGAACCGCAGATGAACCAAACCTACCCCTTTCCACCAATGAGTATTTCAAGAGAAATATTTAAGAACAGCGGAGGGCATCTGTGGCAGACAAATACACTGTGAGGTGACAGTACCAGATCCCCTAGCAGGACCAGTGCTGGGTGTTGAGTAAGCTATCAGCAGAGGAGGTTTTCCTAGCCTCGAACGACTTTGTTCAAGCACAGGATTTTCTATAAACCTACATCGAAAGTGTCTTTGCCAGATGTCTGATGGAGAGACATCTACAAGGACAAATAGTTGGTTTTCTATCCTCTGAGATAGAGCCCTGAAAAGCAGCCCGATGCTTCACTTATCCTGAAGTTTCTAACTGGCCTGATTGGTGTTTTTGCTATGAATGTAAACAGTGACTAACTGCTGGGGAATAAAACTGTCTGTAGCTAGCAGATCAGACACACATCTTTAACGATCTCTTCCAATCGGGAATTTCCAGATTCTAGGAGTTTTTTCCCCCTTTCTCCCAGGCTGTACTTGGAAAAAAAAAGTCATGAGAAGACGACTTAAGAAAATTACATTTCTCTCTCTCTCTCTCTCTCTCTCTCTCTCTCTCTCTCTCTCTCTCTCTCTCTCTCTTTCTGTGTGTGTGTGTGTGTGTGTGTGTGTGTGTGTCCTGTCTGTCTGTCTGTCTGTCTGTGTGTGGGTTAGAAAGGGGATCACAGTGGCGGAAGAGATATTAAGAATGTGGAGAGAGAGCAGTGAAATATTGTGACATGAGAGTAGAAAGTAGGGACAGTCTGAGGAAGGGAGCCTGCCGGAGGGACAGGGGTCACGGAGGAGGACAGCAGGGGAGGGGGACAAACTGGAACACAGTGGAGTGGTGCACAGGTATGAAAATGTCACAATGAATCACATTACTCTGCATAATGACTTAAGAACGCAGTAAGAAAATGGGTTGGTGAGAAACCCCAGCTAGTAAAGGGCTGGCTTCACCAACACATTTGATCCCTGCACCCGTGTTAAAAGCCAGCCATGTGCACAGCTGTAATCCCAGTGCTGGGGAAGGGGCGACAGGCTGATCCCCGGGGCTTGCCTCCTGGCCTGCCTGCCCGCCTACTCCACTCAGTAAGCATCAAGCCCCAGGGAGACCCTGTCTCAAAACCAAGGTGGATTTCACCGGAGGAAAGACACCTGGGGTTGACCTCTGGCCCCACATACATGCACACACAGCTGCATTTGCAGCCACACACTCATGAGCGTGCACACACATGAGAATAAAATGGTGAGAGCACATTGCCACCTTCGCCATTTCTAGCCAAGCCATTCAGTGCTGTTACACTCCCGCTGCCATGAGATTTCTAGGCTTTGGAAGTAGGACGGTCACACCCATTAGACAACTCCCCAATGCCTCCCATCCCTGCCTGCGGTGACCCCATCCTAGTCTCCATCCCCATCAGTTTTGCCTCTCTGGATGCCTCATATAGATGGACTCATGCAGCGGACGCCTTTCTGTGTCTCATTTATTTCCCTTAGCACAACGTCCTCAATGGTCACCCATCTTATAGCATATACCAGGATTTTCCTTTCTGGAGGCGGAATAGCATTCCACTGCACCTAGACAACCCATTTCCTTGATGCCTTTGCCTGTCCAAAGGTCCTTCAGCTGCTTTTACCTCTTGGCTGTCGTGGCTCACGCTGTTCTGAACTCGGGGGTACAAAGGCCACTTTGAAAGTCTGTTTACATCGCTTTGGGGTATGTGCTCGAATGAGAGATCATACGTTTAATCCGCTGCCAATCCATTTTCTCTGACGGGCGTGCCATTTTCTATTCCCACCAGCAGAGCACGGGGGTTCCGATTTCACCGCACCCATGCCCACACTTTCTATTTTCTGATGGCAGAAACATCCCAACAGGTGTTAGTAATAGCCTTAGTCGGACCCTGAGGAAAAAGGGTGCCTGAGTCAATTCTGTTGGCGGAGCTTTTTGTAAAGTGACAGGAATTCACCCTATCCCTCTGTTCAGCGCCCTCTGTAGCTTCCTGTCACACCAAGCATACACGGAAGTCCTTTACTATGACTAACAGGTCCTATCCGGCTCTGGTTCCAAGCTACCTCTCTCCCTAATTCACCTCCCCAGCAGCTGTTTGCTTTGCTGCGAAGAGCTTGTTCCAGGATCCTCAGGGTTTTGCTCTAACCCTCTCCTCTATCTGGACCACCCTGCTCCATGACCACCCCTCCCCCTCCCTCTCTCTACTAAGATCTCTGCTCAAATGTTACCTCCTGAGAGACGACCCCTAAACCAACAACCCCAATTCTAAAACTTTCCACATCATTGTCTATTCCCTTAATTTTTAGGTCATACCTATAATACCTCAGTTGGTTATATAGTTATGCATGTCTTTTATTTCCCAAAGGTAAAAAGTTCTGAGGTGCGGGTGGGGAAGGACTCTTGTCTCATTCATTCCTGAACTCCTGGCTTCTAGAACAGTGCCTACTTGATGCTTGACTCGGTAGACCCTTGTAGGGCAGATATGTAAATGACTGTACCAGTGAAGGGAAAAGTAACCATGGAGACATTGTGACACCATCGGGATCATCTGAGGGGCAAAGAAATACTCACATGGGTCTCTACATCCCCAGCAAGGACTCTGCTGTTCCTTAAGAACTCAGCCACCATACTGTTCACCAGCTTGTCAAAGGCTTCCACAGACGGTGCCATGCCTGCCGAAGAGAATGGCTTTGTTACTCCGGGGTGGTCTCGTGGAAAGCTGGGACTGGCTTGCCACAGGTCATGTGAAGGTCGAATATCCTCACCGCTACACTTATTCAGCCCAGCATCCTCCATGCGCCCCGTGTCTGCTCAGGAGAACCCTCTGCCCAATTTCCTCAGCATCATTCATTCTCTCCCATGACTGTCACCTTGATTATCAGCCCAAGCAGACTTAGAACCACCAAATGGACACACCTCTGTGCATGTCCGTGAGGGAGCTTCCAGAGACGGTTAACTGTAAGATGCCCCTAAATGTGGGTGGCATGGCTGTTGTTCCGCACTGAAGGAAGAGGAGACAGCCAGTTTCGTCTCTCTGCTTCCTGATTGCGGCTGCCACGTGACCACTGCTTTCTGCTCCTGCCACTGAGACTTCCTGGCATGATGGGCTGTGCCTCAAACTCTGAGTCCAAACAAGCCCTCCCCTCCCTTAATTTGGTTTTCATCAGGCATTTTGTTCCATCCATGAGAAAAGTAACAAATGCGTCCCCAAGCCCAGTTGAGATGAGCAGGGGCATCTTTACGTTATATATAAGGGAACAGGAGTGCAGACAGCAGGAGACTGGTCAGAAGCACAGACCAAACAAAAGGCAGATGCCCAAACTGAGCTGACCCAAGTTCCTCGAAGTCACTGCTTTATCCTCCACAGCCTCCCAGATACAATACCAACCTAGAGAGTTACCCAGAGTCCCTAGGAATTCAGAGGACAAGTGAACTCTGGGAAAGAGGGGAAACAGAGCTAAAACCACTAATTCTCTTCCTTCTTTACTTCCCAGGGGGAGAACGCATGGGCAGAAAGAGTCGATGAGTTTCCTCACAGATCGATCTGTACAGAGCATGGTGAGCCAATGCGCTGTGCACGCTGAAGGGGCAGCAGTGCAACGAGCAAGCTCTGTTCCCTTCTCTGCTTTTCAATTAACTGAAACAAAACCTAAAATCCTGACTTTCTGCCCTTCATATTGAGAAATTTATCCTTGCAGTTTATTAAAAACCAAACCAAAGCCCCTTTTATTTCTCAAATAAGTCATCCCTGCTCACAAAACTAAGAGAGAAGACTTCTTTCCCTTTTTATCCCAGTTGTCCGTTTCCACACACGAGGAGAGGTTGGAGTGCGGGTGGGGGTGAAGGTGGGGTGAGGATAGTGGCTAACAGCCCCCCCCATCTCAGGCCAAACAACTCAGCAGCTCCTTGAAAGGGTGTTATCCTGTAACCTGGTTTTTCACTTGAGAGAGGTCTCTGTGGAGTATTTAAGGGGGGAGAAAATTCCAGAAACGTGAGGGATGCTGCTGCCTAGCAAAAGGTAAAATGATGAAAGAGAATTTGTTTCCAGTTCCCTTTCATCCCTGGATTCTGTTCACACCTCCTCTGGGCAGCTGTTAATGATCTGTTTCTCCCCCACACTGTATCCTTTGAGCGTCTCTTAATCAAAGCATCTCCCACTCTGAATAGGTATGGAGGCAGAGCAAAGATGCTGGAGGATGAGGACCGTGTATAATTCATCTGCGGTCTCCTGCATCCAGGACCGTGCTTGTCACGGGGCAGGAACACAAACACGTTTCTCCAGCTGTAGAGCTGAAATTGCCCAGGAAAACAAAACAGAAAAACAACAGCAACAAAAAACCCAAACCCCAAACTTATCATAGAGAGACGTTCTTGATGTTTGGATGTTATGTGTTTGTAGTGGCTTGTGTTCAAGTGTCCTTTCTCTAAGCTTCCTTTAAAGTGTAAAAGAAATAGCTTTATTTAATATAGCACATAATACAGTAATGTAGGATAATAATACAGTGTCTATTTTTTGGGGGGGAACCCAATTAATTAGTTAGTAAATATTCCACACAGTCCTCCTGCCTCAGTCTCCCAAGTGCTGGGGTTCTGGGTGTGTATCCCAGGTACTGGGGTTCTGGATATGTACCCCAGGTGCTGGGATTCTGTGTGTGTTCTCTAGGTATTGGGGTTCTGGGTGTGTTCCCCAGGTGCTGGGATCCTGGGTGTGAACTCCAGGTGCTGGGGTTCTGAGTGTGAACCCCAGGTGCTGGGGTTCTGGGTGTGTACCCTCACAGCTGGCTAAGAGGAGGAAATGACATTACTTCAGATTGAATAAAATGTTTTAGGAACAGGTACCATTCAGATGCCTCCCTAATAATTCTACTTGCTAATTACCCCACTTTGAGTAAAACAAACTGTTGGCTAAGTGTTCCAGGAGACCTTTGCTTCAATAACTGATTGGAAACAATTTGTTGTATCAAAAATATTTGTCTAAATGTCAAATAATTGAATTTTGTGTCCTCCGATTTTATTTAGCCTATCAAATTCCTTTCTCCTTTGCCTGTATATGTGCATGTGGTGTGTATTTATGTGTACAGGCTTGGACATGTGTGGGTGTACATACATGTGCTTTTGCATCTAGAGGTATGAGGTTGATGTGTCTTCCTCAGTCACTGTCCACCATCCAAGTTGAAGCAGGATCCTTGCTGAACCCGGAGCTCAGAGATTCCCTGGATTCCCCGTTTCTGCATCTAGTGCTAGGATTATAGTCCCAGCTTTTAAATGGATTCTAGGGATCTGAATCTATTTGACCCACTGAGCCATCTTCCCACACCCGCCCCCCCATTTTTTTTAAATAAAAGAAATAATTTAGTTTTGTCTGCTACCTTTTTGAATGTGTGAGGTTCAAAGTTTGGGCTTTCCCTCTTTATTTATATACCCATTATCTCCTGGATTGTAACTTTATTTTATTTAGATACCTGTTATCTCCTGGACTGTAACTTCATTTTGTGCACTTACAGGCTTTTTATTGAAGGACAGAGCCCTTAAGGAAATGTCTGCAGCCACTTAGTGTCAAGGACAAAGTGAAACAAAGTTGTAAAGGCATTGCCCTAGCAATGAAGCTTATGAGGTCCAGATACCAACTGAAAGGGCTTAAGATAGAACTACAGGCACATCTTAGATGGGTGCGTGCGTGTGTGCGTGTGCGTGTGCATGTTGGGGAGGGGTCTCTGACCCACCCCAGGCTCTCTTAAGGTACTCTCACCTTTCAATACCTTTAGGTCACTTTTGATTTTAGCACGTTTGGGGGAAAGACGCAACTAGTACATTTGAGTACATAGAGTGTTTTCTGTTCTGTGTCGTAAAACAGGAGATACAGGCCCCCAAACACACAACATTCTAGAAGCAGCAATGCAGATCTTTCCTGGGAAAGAGGTATTGAAATCTCCTCTTGCCCAAGGCTTTTCTCAGCTCCCCAAAGCCTGACAGCGTTTAGAGCAGGTCAGAGGAGCTGTGCGCGTGTGCACACAGGTCAAGAACAGAACTGCAATATAGATCACCTTGTTAAATTTTAATTTCAGATGAGCAATGAGTAGATTTTTAAGACATTTATATGCTATGCTGTATTTGAGAAACATTGATACAAAGAAGTTTTTCCATTTGAAATTTAAATGTAATGGGTATCCTCCATTTTTACTTCTTAAACTACAATCTTACACAAAAAGGAAATGGAAAAATTATTGTAGATAACTTGAAGTTTGCTATATGGGTTATCTGGTCTTTATTGTTGACTTTCGTTTGTTCTTTCTTTTCTTCTTTTTGGCAGAGTCTCATGTAACCCAGGCTGGCCTCAAATTAGATATGTAGCTGAGGTTGGCCTTGAACTCCTGATCCTCCTGTGTCCATCCCCTGAGTGTTAGGATTAAGATGTGTGTGCACCAGCATACCTGGCTTAAAGAAAATCCTTAACTTTCTATTTTTGACCCTACAACTTTTGAAAAAAATCTTTTAAAAATGTATGCATGTATGTTTGCACATAATGTGTGTGGTGGGCACCTGTGCCACCGTACATCTATGGCAATCAGAGTGCTGCTTTGTGACGTCAGTTCTCCCCTTTTACCTGTATGTTAGTCCTGAGGATGAGACTCAGGTCACCAGGTTTGTGTGCCAAGCATCTTTACCCACTGAGTCACCTCCCCAATCCTAAAGCTCCTTTTGGAAAAGCACGTTGGGAGTCTATCTGCAGCACTTGTTCCCACTTCAAGAGGCCTATTAGCTAGGAAAGGTCAGAGGTCAGGTGACATGCTGTGGTCATGGACTTGCTCCATCTTTGGCTTAACCTGGGACAAGATGTAGCCAAAGCTGCAGTGCCCATAATGTCCTTAAAGTGAGAACCCACAGCACCTTAATCCTTTTCAGTTTGCATTCTTACTGAACATGCTCATTCTAGCTTTGATAATTACTTCAATAATATAGTTACACATAAAACAAAATAATAATGTCCCTTTGGTTGTGGATTATGTTCTTCAGAAGCACAGATCTTGATCATTTTTGTGGATTAAGGGTTGAAACTTTTAGAGTTTGCTTTTTAAGGTGGCGCATAAAATCTGCATGTATTTGTGGGAGAAGGAGAATGTAACCCTTCACATTCTTTCCCAGGGATCACTCCCAGGATGGAAGGAAGGATATGAAGGAAGAAGGTGATGGGCTTTGGAAACCGAATGTTGAAGGCAGGATTAAGTGACCCACAAAAAGATCAGTAATGACATCAGGATATGGCCCTACCTCCGTTGACACCATTAACTTCTCCACAGTCTCCAGGAGGTCCACGTGAACCTGCAGACAGCTGCTCCAGCCGGCTGACCGCACATTCCAGTCTCTCCATCAGTCCCAGCATGTCTGCCATTCTAGAAGGACATGGGCGGAGAGACTGTGTGAGATACTGAGGATCAGCAAACTGACATCATCCCACTGAACAGTGAGAGAGAAGGTAAACACCACTCAGAATGGCTTTTGCTACCTCCCTATCATGAAAACCTCTGAAACTGAAAAAAAAAAAAAGCTTATTCAAACCGAAAATTATATTGGGCTTGTTTTCTACTCAGTTCAATGATACTTATTTATAATTTATTTGCAAGGATCTCTCTATGTAGTCCTGGCTGTCCTGGAACTTGCAATGTAGACCAGGCAGACCTTGAACTCAGAGAGATCCAATTTCCTCTTCTTCCCCAGTGCTGGGATTAAAGGTATGTACTACCATGCCTGGGATATTTTTTTTTAAAATAAACATGGTATAAAACCCAAGACACAAATATTACCTAGCTTTCCATTATCTCCAGCTGTCTGCCTACATGCTTCCAAGGTTGTGGCCTGACACCATTTTTGTACAGCACTTACCTAAAAGCCAAAAACACATAACGCCAAATTAACATCACAAATGCTTACTAGGCTAAGTGGTGGGAACACATTTTAACGAGTACTAGTAATTCTGTGAGAGTGTGATTACATAGGCAACTCTAAACCCATTGATAATCCTTGTTCACCTAATTGTATGAAACATGAGTTTATAGAATTGGGTACTATTAGCAAGCGAGAGAATACCATCACCTCTGGGTGTTAATTATTATCAGTTTGTTTCAGTGTTCTGCTGTGAAATTATCTTAAATTATAATGATTCTGAATTGCGGAGGTTTTAGTTTAAAAGAATAAAGGTGGTTGTTTTCCTTGTGGAGGCTACTGATTACTTTCAGGTGCAAGTCAGTATTCAGTGGGTTGGTTTTTAGAGACTGGATCTTAAGTTATCCACTCTTCTGGCTGGAGTAGAGAGGGAAGCTGACTGAGACATCAGGGATGAGAGTGGGACTGCACATCCATCCTTTTCTGTTCCCAAACACACATTTAACTGAGTCCATAGGTAACATTACTAGTCCTGGACTTTCCACCCTCAACATATGAATCCAGTTAAGTGAGTGGTGTCTAGGAGCTATATCTCTAGACACTTACTTATCCTCAGTCCACTGACCCAAAGAGAATAAAACATGCTTGCTTTAGTCATGGCCTATGGTTTCTTCCACCTGTAGGAACTTTCCAATTTTTCATTTTGAGCAAAGGAGAGGCAGCACACTTCCGAATCATGGACACAGCTACCCTGGAGCATGGGTGAGCTGTGTTACTCTGGGATGCGTGAATTTATCAGACTCCCCCCCCGAGAAGCCAGGAGAGAAAAGCCCTAATACGACACTCACAGACCGCCCTAGATTCCAAAAGCAAGGTTAACTACATCTAACCATGTGACCAGCTCTGTACGTCAGCATCCAAATATCAGTAGCCAGAGATGGAGGCAGAACTCATGGTCTATTTTGGAAACCCATCGCTCTGGAAGCTGCCAGCAGCAGCTCTCTCAAAATATGGAGCAGGACTCGCAGCACAGCTGAATCCAGCATTTAATCCCAAGGGGCTGCAAAATTAGAAGTTTCTCAGCTATTCTTTCCCTCTTCACGTCAGAGCTTCTGATGCTGTTGCAACCGAAGGGGGAAAAGGAAGGAGAGGTTTAACTGAATCCTTTACATAATCTTCTTGCAGGGGAACTGGTATCTCCTAGGTGGGTGAAGGCCATTTGGGAATGATCAAAGCCCCTCAAATCTTTTAATAGTTGCCCATCTGGTCAGTTATCTTGGTTCCCTGTTAGTCAAACTTGCCAAATGTTACCACCCTGGACCTTGTCTATGATAGCAGGGAAAAGCATCTGCTTTGCTAGCTAGGTCCCCAAACCACCTCTGGCTCCCCCCAGTCAGAGCAGGGAGAGCCTGTTCCATTTCACACTTGAGACTGCCTTCCCAGCCTGTAGCTTAATCAGACTCCTCAACCGCTTCCAGACTCAAGCTATCTAATAGTGAGTGTCACCCATGTTGAAAGACAACAGGACTCAGCGTATCAACTGCAGGCTGAGGCAGATTGCTGTGGAATGTGGTCTAAAAGTCACTCAGAAGCCACTTCGTGTAGAAACACCCGGTCATGTCACAGCTTCTAAGGAGATCAGAACAGTTCCCGTGAGGAGGCTGGAAAGACACCTCCAGCTTTAAAAATCCTGAAGCTGTTTGTTAGAAACACTTGACAACAGACAGAAGAAAATATACACCAGGATCCACATTAGCACGTCCAGGGTGACCGATGGGGTCTGAGGTAGCCATGCAGACCACGCAAATTTTCTCACTCTGTTTATGTTTGACCTCAGCTGCTATCCAGACCATCAATAATAACAAAAAAATGGCTATCGATTCTCCACATTCCAGCCTATTTGCCCTGGCATTTCAAAATGCTCTTAGCTGACTTTGGACAGGAGCAGGGAATTAAGGAGGCTGGGGGAAAGGCACAGAGCTGCCACAGCAAATGGGAACATCAGGGTCTGGTGAGGAATGGGTCTGAGCAACGAGAGTTAGGATAGGGGGCCAGTGGAACAGGGTGAGGGGGCAAGTTAGCTAGATGACAGACAGTTTAAGGATCAGAAGTGTTCAGAACAGGAAGCCAAATTTCTCACTGAAGAATCAGGAGTCTGGCTCAGATGGTGTAGCTCAAGCATGGCTTGACAAAACTCTGCCATCCTGTTCATGAAGAAGGACCCTGTAGGTTACTCTCTACTGCCTATCGCACATCAGACCAGAGAGGGAGGGTGGCCGAAGGAAAAAGTGGTACATTCTGACATTTCATGTTTTTAAAGTTGGTTTGTTTGTTTACTATATCAATTTGTATGGATGTTTCGTCTGTCTGTGTGTCTATGCACCAAGAGCATGCCTGATGCCCACAGAGGCCAGGAGACAGCACTGGATTCCCTAGGATGGGAGGGACAACTGTGAGCTGTCGTGTGTTGCTGGGAATCGAACCGAGGTCCTCTAGAAGAGCAGCCAATGCTCTTAACCTCTGAACCATCTTTCCAGTCACCTGAAGATTTGTCTTAAGAGACTATTTGAGGGTAATGTTCTTTCTTAAGAAATAAAAACAAACAAACAAGACAGTCTTGATATGTAGGCCTGGCTGGCCTGGAGTTCTTCATGTAGAGTAGGCTGGCCTTGAACTAACTCTGTAACTCTGTAGCTAAGGCGGACCTTGATTAGCTGATGTTCCACCTCCTGAAATTATTCCAGATACACACTGCTTTGCCCATACTTGACATTGATTTTAATTCTTTGTGAGTTAATTTTTTAAGTATCTCTTGAGATGAATTACAATGGAAAACCCATCTTCGTGCATTATTATTTTTCTTATTTAAACTTTCCCCTCACTTTTTCTCTCCAATTCTATTCTTTCTCCTTTTAGTTGACCTCGCACAGTTACAGGGCACAATATGGGAACTCAAATAGGGGAGGAGCTGATACAGAAGCCATGGAAGGGTGCTGCTTACTGGCTTGCTTCACATGGCTTGCTCAACCTGTTTTCTTGTAGAACCCAGGCACCACCCACAATGGGTTGGGCCCTTCCCCACTGATCACTAATTGAGAAAAATGCCTTATAGCTGGATCTCATGAAGGCATTTTCTCAACTGGGGCTCCTTCCTCTCTGATGACTCTAGCTTGTGCCAAGTGGACACACAAAACCAGCCAGTACAACTGGCCCCTTGTCGACTTGACACACAAGCACATCATTATTAAAGCCACAGTCCTTCCTTTCTTATTCATCCCCAAGACCTGATGTCAAAAACATAAATAACTTTAAAAGTCCCACGGTCTTTACAAATTCAAACACATTGAAATTTCAGTCCCTTTAAAATAACCAACCTCTTTGAAATTCAAAGTCTTTTGAAATTCAAAGTCTCTCAACTGTGGGCTCCAGTAAAAATACTTTCTTACTTCAATAGGGAATTATCAGGGCATAGTTATAATCAAATCAAAGCAAAACCAAATTCCAGCTGTCCAATGTCTGGGATTCACTCACAACCTTCTGGGCTCCTCCAAAAGACCTGGGTCATTTCCCCAGCTGTGCCCTCTGCAGCACACACAGCTTGTTTTCTAGGCTCCAACAGGCTCCACTCCGCAGCAGCTGCTGCTGATCTGGGTGGTCATCCCATGGTACTGGCATCTCCCAAATGCTGGGGTTTTCTGCTGCAACTGGGCTGCACTTTCACCAATAGCCTCTCATAGACTCTTTTCATGGTGCCAAGCCTCAACTTCTTTGCATGACCCCTTCAGTCCTGAACCTTCAACTGTCATCAAGGCTGCACCTTCACCATTGGCCTCTCCTGGCCTCTCACAGTGCCAAGACTCAGCTGCCTTCCATGACCCCTTCATACCTTCAAAACCAGTACAACCTGCGTGATACATATTACCAAGTCTGGCTGCCATCACAAGGTACAACCTTGGCCACCTCTGGAACACAGCTTCTCTGTGCTCTCAGGAAACAAATCCCAGAAAACAAATTCTCAGGAAACAATGTCACCTCAGTGACATTGGTCTCTTCCTAATCACCACTAATTTCCTAGCTCCAGCAACCAGCATCAAGCATCCCAGCAAAGCAAAATTTCACCTCACAGTTCCGGTATCTTGTTAATCACAGCTGATTCTTCAGCCCCAGCTAACCAGAACCACAGACTCTTAATTCAAAATAACAAATGGCCCCGATAGCATCTTTAAATTTCCCTCTGAAACTTCTTTTTATCCTCTCCATTGCTCTCAACGTTCTATCTTCCAAGCTCCCACAGGACATCCCACAGAAATCCTAACACTCAATGGCTCTTCTAGCCCAAAGCTCCAAAGTCCTCCTACAATCCTCCCCAAAGCATGTTCAGGTCTGTCCTGGCAATACCCCACTACGCTGGTACCAAGTTGTCTTAGCTTCTATTGCTGTGACGAAACACCATGACCAAAAAGCAAGTTGGGGAGGAAAGGGTTTATTTGGCTTATACTTCAGCATTGCTGTCCATCACTGAAAGAAGTCAAGACAGCAACTCAAACAGGGCAGGATCCTGGAGGCAGGAGTTGATGCAGAAGCCATGGAGGGGAGCTGCTTACTGGCTTTCTCAGCCTGCTTTCTTAGAGAACCCAGGACCACCAGCCCAGGAATGGTACCACCCATCATGGGCTGGGCCCTTCCCCATGGATCATGAAATGGGAAGATGCCTTACAGACAGTTCTCATGGAGGCATTCCCTCAACCGAGGCTCCTTCCTTTCTCATGATTCTAGCCTGTGTTGACACACAAAACCAGCCAGTACAAACACTCAGTCTCATTCCTCTCCATACATGCTGGAACCCATTAGCCAACCACTCTCTATCCCTTCCCCCACCCTTCCTAGCTTCTAGCCAACACCATTCTGCTCTTTCCTGCCTTGGGATCAGTATTTTTAGCTTCCACATAGGTCTGAGAACATGGGGTTTTGTTTTGGGGGGGGTGTCTGGCTTATCCCCCTTGATGTGATTTCTTCCTACCAGTACTGGCACAGACAATGGGATGGGATTTTATTCCTTTAATGGCTGAATAATACTGAATACACACCTTCTCCTCAATTTCTTTATTCATGCACCTATAAATATATGCCTTCACTGACTCTATATCTTGCCTCATTTTCTTTCTGTAAAGTTTAATTTTTGCCTTTACCAAGGTGGGATTTACACAGACTCAAAAGGTATCATGCGATACTGAATAATATTTAGATCTGGTTAAACTTATCTACATCTTCAAATACTTATTTCTTCATGGCAAAAACATTGTCTATTTTTTCCACCTTTTTGCAAAACATAGTGTGCAATTCTTACAAAAACACAATAGCTTCCTGCTCATAGCTTTTTCATTTTGAGAGATAATTACTTTCAATTGCTGTAGCCATTTCTTTTGACAATTACCTTTTCATTTCCAAGTAATACGATTTCATCTCTATGCCTTGTCCGGTTTTCTTCCGTTTTAAGGCATTATCCATTGAGTTCCACTAGTGCACAGTGCACACAGGCATGATAAATGTGTTCATCTACTTATTTATTTGAGATAGGGTCTCATTATATAGCCCAAGCTTGCCTGACACTCACAACATAGTCCAAGATGGCTTCCAATTCACACTCTTCCTGTCCCTGCTTCCCTAATACTGGGATTACAGTGTGCCCCAGCCCTCTGAGCCTACACCGTTCCTTGGGTCCGTCTTTGTAAGAGGGCTGCCATAATTCACAAAGTCACATCTAGTGGTAAGGTCTACTGTCACTATTTGCTGGCAGGCCTGGTTTCCTAAATCTATTGTTAACAGCGAAGGGACACTGGCCCACTTGGGCATGTGGCTCTGGCAGGCCTTTCCCGTCGCCCCCATTCCCTCTGCCTTGCTAAAAACCATTAAATTGCATTCCTGAAATTAGCTCCCTAAAGTCTATTCCCTTATTTGGCCAATCCCTCCTCCCAGGGCTGACTACCAAGGTCCAGCTATTAAAGCATTAAAGTCCACTAATCAAAAGCCCCCCCTTAGCTCACCTAATGAACATGCCCAGTTAGAATTAAACACCTCATCCTAACACAGGGTTTCCCCCTGAACCTTTATAAACGTTTATTTTCCTATGTTCTATGTCTGTCTCCTCTCTATCCAGAAGCAGTCCTCCAGGACAATATCCCTTCCCCCTCTACCTTGATTCTTTCCACTTCTCTCTCATCCTCTATCTCCTGTCTTTGTCCCTTATCCCTGCCCTCTGTCCCTCTGGGACAAATAAATCTCCTTTATGCTGAGGTTTTGGGGTGTCTTGAGCCGACTTTGAGGTTCCTTACAAAAAAACAGCCTCCTGGTTTTCCTCCTCTTTTCTTTTTCCTTTCTCACTCTATTTCTTTTTTTTTCTTTGTCTTTTGAAACAAGAGTCCTGTTACATAGCCCAGGCTAGCCTCAAACTTGCAATTCTCCTCCTCGGTTTCCTGAGAACTGAGATTATAAGTGTGTGCCAACACACCTGGCCCAACCCTTGCCCCTCTTTTGGCTCTTCTTCCAGTTGTGTGCGTCTCCAGTCAACAGGGGCCGGCACAACAGAAAGTCTCTATGTGTTTCTTACAGGGTGGCTCCTTCTCGCATCTGAATGGTTGTCCTGCAGGCATGCTGTTGATCTGGGACCCAGACTCTGGTGTCACCTTCTTCTCTGAAGTTCCCTCCTTTATTCTTATTCTGTATGGTATCTTTGTGTCTGATTTTACAAATAAAAGAAAAAACTGGGTTTCAAAGATTTCCTGTAACCAGTGTGTGCTAGCCCACAGACTGCAATTGCAACAATAAAGAGACCTAGAATAAAGGAGTATTTCCTGTGAAAGTGTGTGCTCTCCCATGGACTGTACTGCAGTAACAGAGACCCGGAATAAAGGAGTATTTGTTGTAAAAGTGTGTGCTCTCCCATGGACTGTACTGCAGTAACAGAGACCCGGAATAAAGGAGTATTTGCTGTAAAAGTGTGTGCTCTCCCATGGACTGTACCGCAGTGACAGAGACCCAGGATAAAGGAGTATTTGTTGTAAAAGTGTGTGCTCTCCCATGGACTGTACCGCAGTGACAGAGACCCGGAATAAAGGAGTATTTGTTGTAAAAGTGTGTGCTCTCCCATGGACTGTACCGCAGTGACAGAGACCCGGAATAAAGAAATGTTTTCTAGGAGAAAAGATGACCAGCACCCTTTTTGAGGAAGGGTTTCTCTATATAGCTTTACTGTCCTGGAACTCACTCTATAGACCAGGTTGGCCTCAAATGCACAGAGAGTCACCTGCCTCTGCCTCCTGAGTGCTAGGATAAAGGTGTGCACCACCACCGCCCATCATTGTAATTAGATTTTTAATCACATATTTTTTTGCCTAAATATTTTTACAATGATTTTTTAACATTAAAAAGAGTCCTTCACAGGGACTGGAGAGATGGCTCAGGAGGTAAAGCACACGCCTTGCAAACAAGAGGAGCTGAGTTAGGTCCCCAGAACCTACACAAAAAAAGGTGTAGTGGCATACACTTGTAATTCCAGCTCTAGAGAGGTGGAGCCATGCTGATACCTGGGGCTCTTCGGTTAGACAGCCCTATGTGAGAAGTCACCGACCAATGAGAGAATTTGTCTCAATAATATAATGGGTGACATCTGAGAAATGACACTAGAGTTTGTCCTCTGGCCTCCAAACGCACCTGCACGCGTGTATCTGCACACAGGAACACATACACGCACGCACGCATGCGTGCACACACACCACACAAAGAATTCAAGGAATCTCTGTAGAACACTTTTGGAAAAGAATCACCCATCCCCTCAGTTTACGCAAGTCTTTTCACGCTCAGTCAAGAAGGGCCTGCTGAGCCTTCCCCTCACTCATTCCCCCCAATGTAAGAACAGCTCTCGCAGCTGCTCGGCACACTGGCACCCCACGGCAGCATGCAAACAGTGTAAGAATAATGGCTGATTTGTCCAGATTGTATCCTCAGCAGCTGTAAGACATCTTGCCCAATGACAATGCTCCCTTTGCTGTCTCTTCCCTTAGCATATGCCCACCCTGTCTCCCCAAGGGTCCAGGCAGGATGCTTTGTCCCTCCATCCTCCCACTGAGTCCAGAACAGTGCCATACATCCTAGAGAGGTCTAGAAATATTTTTGATTGACTAATGAATTGGCTTCCACTCGCTGCCTTTTCCCTTACTGCCTACTCGCTGGCACGGCCCCGGATCAAGCTGGAAGCCAGATTTTCACAGGAGAAATTTCCATTTAAGAGTGGGTGCTAGATTAGTCTTTCCTGTTTGGGACCACAGTAGCTTCCAGGATAAAAAGTATGTGCTTGCTCTCGCCAAAGGCAAGCCTGCTTCCTCCATGGCTCTTTTCTTTTGGATTTCAATATATATACTTTGATATTGTTTCCATGTCAATAGAAGAGAGTGAGGCCTTTAGGGTTTCCTGGCAGCCAGTTCAAAGGTTCCATTCCTAGGTAAAGGATGGAGAAGCAACTGTGGTACAGATTCTCTGGTGATTCTCTCTCTCTCTCTAACCAGGTATGCATATGTGTGCACGCGAATGCAGGAGCTAGGGTCAACCTCAGGTATCATTCCTCAGGAGATGCAGACTTTATTTTTGTGTGTGTTGCGGGTGTGTGGTTATGTGTGCCCATGCAGTTTAGGAAGAGAGAGGAAGTGACCAGGTGCCCTGCTCTATCCTCCTCCATCTTATTCCCTTGTGACAAGGTGCCTCACTGAACCTTGGAGCTAGGCTGGCAGTCAGCAAGGGACAGCAGTCCCCACCCACCCTGTTTCCACCTCCACAGTGCTGAGGTTATAGGTTTGCATGTTCATGCCCATCTTTTAACGTGAGAGCTAGGGATTTGAACCAAAGTTCGCAAGCTTGCCTAGCAAGCATTCTGGCTCACTGAGCCACACCCGCTTAATCTCCACATTACGTTTCTTTGACAGGGTCTCTAACATGGCCTAGAGCTCATGGGTTGGGCTGGACTGGCTGACCGGCAAGTCTCAGGGATACGCCTGTCTCCACCTCCCAACACTGGGGTCGATTACAAACACACACCACCTGGCCCAGATTTACTCCATGGGTTCTGAGGATGAACTTGGGTCTCACACTTGAACAGCAAGCACTTTACAGGCCAAGTCACCTCCTCAGCTCCAAGGTGATCCCTTGAAGCTTATTCAGATCCATAGGATTCTGTGTGCATGAGCCTAAGAGTAAACCAGAAACAGACTTGAAGTGGGAGGAAGCTGCAGACTTTCAAACCTTTCTCCTGATGATGCTTGGGTGACTGGCTTACAAAACGGTCCTCTGCAAAGATAAAGTCACAGTGGACTAACTTCTCTATGGGTACGCCAAGAATTTAGAAACAGCTGTGCAACCACCAAACCTTTTCTGTCTTCATTGAATTTTCTTAGGCATGAGTCCATCAGTGACTTTCTTTCCTAGCAGTCACTGAGGGAAGACATCCTGTGATCCATTGTTAATTGATTCCCCCACCATTATTGTATTTACTCATTCATGCCTGATGAGCCAACAAATACATTAGCTTTATTTCGTCTGTCCCCAGACTCCACTCTCTGCTAGGCACAATGGTCATATCTAGAAACCCGAATCTGAGATATCTTCCTTAGTGAGCAGTCTTAGGGGGAGGAAGTCAGGCAGGCTCACCAAGAGACGATGTTCATGTTACCACGGAGCCCACCTTTGTATTTTTTACTTCCTCTCCTGGAGTTTGCTTTTCAACAAACAACAAACTTCAGTGTAGCACGAATTCTAATTGCTCTTGATAATAAAAACCTGGAGCCAGGTATAGGGGTTAATGCTGAAGGGTCAGAGAAGCAGAGCAGCCAGCCACTAGAGAGTTCTTACTGCTACCAATGCTCACACTGAAGGGGCGACCCTGTCTCTCTGAATCCGCAGATTGCATGCTCAGACTGATTCCTCAGACTGCATCTGAGCTCCTGTCTTCTCCCGCCTTATATTCCTCTCTCTGCTCAGCCATATCCCTCCCGTCTCCACCTCCCTAGTGCTGGAATTAAAGGCTGATCCCAAGTACTGGGATCACCTTTGGGTGAGCTCTGTTTCTCTTTTAGACAGATTCAATCTTGTATAGCCCAAGGTGGCCTTGAACTCACAGAGATCTGTCTGCCTCTGTCTCCAGAGTGCTGGGATTAAAGGTGTGCACTACCACTGCCTGGCCTCTATGGTTAACTAGTGGCTTAGCTTTGCATTCTGATCTTCAGGCAAGCTTTATTTGTTAGATTAAAAACAAAGTATCACTACACATCAGCCACCACTTAGTTTGGGTCCTAAATGTCAAACAGAAAATTATGTCAGAAGCTTGGTTCCCCAGCCTACGGTACTAATGGGAAGTAGAAACTTGAAGGGGTGGGGCTGAGTGGAAGGAAGTTGAAGGGATGCTGGGCTTGGTCCCTTCCTGTTTCTTTTCTTTTTGGTATCTATGGGCTCATTCTTGTCACAAAGCATCGTTCTACCACAGGTCTGAAGCAGGAAGGCCAAATGGCCATGGACTTCCTTCCACTGAACCAATACCTTGCAGTCTTCCAGGGTCCTACATCCCCCCTTAGGGTACTGACATCATGCTTTTGCCACCAATCCAGAGTAGAGCACAGAAAGACAGAGTACATACAGTGATTAGCTCACCAGTTCATGTTCCCTCCTTGGGACAGGTTCAGCCCCCCTCCAAACCAACTCCCATTCGCTTTTTAGAGTAGGTCATTCTTTGAACTGGGACCTCCGACTATAAACAGCTAGGGCTTGTCATGTGGTATAGTAGAAAACACATTATGAGAATCAGAGAATCTTGAGACACAGCCCCTTCAGTGGCAACCCACATATCTACGGGAATCTGATAGATGACTAACTTGAGTCTCAGTTTCCCTATTTCCAATGAATGAACTCAGCTCTTCATCACCATTCACTGACTTGAGAACACTGCGTGGGAATGCATTTTGAGCTGTCTTCTGTGCCGGCTGTTATTTTTCATCTCACTGCTTTGTCCTGAGAATAACCCAGACTTGGGAAACTATACTGCAGCAGGATGAAAACCTAAAATTTCCAAGAGAAATCCAATATTCCTGGCAGAAAAACAGGAGAGTATAGGGGAGAACCACAGAGAATGGAGAGCTGAGGGGAACGCCCCAACTCAGGGGTTCCAGTCTAACCCTTGAGTTGTGTGTGTGGAGGACAACCCCAAAATCCTTGAGAACTGAACTATTAAAAACCTCTGCTGGAGTAAAAAAAACCCAATCCTTAAATAGTGCATGCATGTGACACAGGGGCTTTGAAAGCAGAGGTGATGCCGGAACCACTGTCCATTGAATGCAACACAGAGCTGATTGGCTGGTAAAGTCAAGCAAAACCAATAAGCCAAATGACAACAGCCAAAAACATTTTCCAAGGGACCCAGGTTCTCACAAAGCAAAACCTAAATGTTCAAGTTTCAAATCAAAATGGTTTGGCATGCAAGAGACTAAGAGGAGCACACCCAACCCTGAGAAAACTTGACCCGCAAATGTCAACCACAAGGTGACACAGATGTTGGAACTTCCAGAGACATTTGTAGCAGCTGTCTGAACTGTGCGTGAGATGAAGCTAATATCCCAGAAACAACTGGAAGCCAGGAGTTTTTAATGGAGTCATAGAAACTGGAAGAAAATTCTAGAACTGAGTAAACTACAATAACGAGACAAAAGTACACTGGGCAGGCTTGATGACAGAATGGAGACAGCTGAGGAAGGTGCCTTCAACTTGGTACAAGATTTAATCTAAAGAATACAAAGAAAAAAAAACCACTGAAGAAAAAAGAAGGGAATCTGAGAGGATAGCGTCCCTGGTGCCCCCAAAAGGAGAAAGAGACTGAGGTAGAAATCCTAGTTTATGAAACAACAACACCCTGGCATGGTGGGTCACACCTCTAATTACAGAACTTGGAAAGCAAGCTGACGCAGAAGGACAGCTATTATTTTGAGGCTACCACTGGTTACATAGTGAATTCCTAAGAAGCCTGGACAGCAGAGTCTCAAACAGGAAAGATACAAAAAGAGAAAAGGGAAGGAAAGGAAAAGAGAAAGAAAAGGAAAAAGAAAAAGAGAGAGATACAATTACTAAATATTTCACAAATTTAGAATGAAGACTTACATTTATAGATCCAAGCAATGACTAAGACACACACACACGCACGCACGCACGCACACACACAGTCCCTCCAAAGGAGAAAAAAGTAAAGATGAGCAAGTGAATAAATAATTGCCAAGATAGAAAGGAGGGAAGGAAGGAAGTGTGACAGGCTAGGATGAACCCTCTTTGAGAGGTGCAATAAACACCAAGACTGTTAGTAATGTTTCCGCTAAACTAGTAGCACCAGGAGTTGAGTACATGGGTTCGGTCACAGTATAAGGTGTTCTCATGGTAACACACCCAATGAAACCATCATTAAAGAGCAACACCAGGCCCCTCCTCAGCAGTCACAAACTTTCATCTGTGACTTTGCAAAATTTTGTTTCCTTTTTGAAGTTATGTTTCAGTTGTTTGTTCCACAGGAGACTGTTTTAATCTTTTTATGCTCTGCTTTAATATTTTTAGTTACCCCCACCATATATATATATTTTTTATATCAAAAATAGTGGTGTAAAGGGATGGAGTGATGGGTCAGTGGTTCAGAGCATGTTCTTCCAGAGGACCCGGTTCGATTCCCAGCACTCACATAGCAGCTCACAAACACTGGTAATGCCAACCGCAGAGGATCTGATGCTCTCTTCTGACCTCTTTGGACACTGCATGCAGGTGTGTGCAGACGCACACTGGCAGATGACCACACACACGTGCAGATGTGTGCAGACACATGCCGGCAGATACCCATACACATGAAAAGAAAAAAAGCTATGAAGCTTAAATTTACAAAAAGAACTCTTTTGCCATCATTGTTGCTATTATGATTCCTATAACCCAACTTCTCAAAAAAAACCCCACAAAACACAAGCACTACAAATTTTGACAAGTAATTACTAAACAGAAGTCAGAAGCATTTTATTAGAAATCCACCTTTTTTGATCAGTTTTATTATTTCATGAACGTGGATAAGTTCATCTATGATTAAAGTGAGAAAGCAGCAATTTTGTTTTGTTTTACATCACTGTAATACTTAAAGAGATGGGAATGGGTGAAAAATGCTGTCACAGAAATGTCACTCAAAACCTCCCCAGGAGACACAAAAATCATGGCACTGTGGTAAAACATCAAAAATATTTGAATCATCAGTGTCAGGGGAAATAGAGACTTATAAATCTAGCGAGAACTATAACTATTCATCCATCTTGGTTATTTCAGCCACTCATCAATTTTTATTAGGTTATTTTATCTCTCTGTGGATAAAGAAGTTAACTTGTGAAATAAAAGAGAGTAGAACACATAGTTATTAATTATAGACATGCAAAAAACAAATAAATCTGCAGCGCTTTTTCCCATGGATGTTCCAGTGACCTTTCTATGGAAGATGCAAATTTAACATCACTAAACAAATTCATTCTTGCATTATAAATCACGTCCTATGAACCACACGGAAGGTATTTCTGGTTATTTCATATGTCAGTTCTACTGTTCTCAAGCACACCCTTCCACATCAGGGTATACTTTGGCTAGACTGCACACTGGCATCAGTATCAGTTAAGGTGGTTTTATTTTCCCACATCGATTGATTAGGTTGGGAGCCACATCATACTTGTGGAACACAACAATCGGCAGGAGTTGGTTCTCCCTCATCATGTGGATTCCAAGTATCGAACTCATCACACTTGGTGGCAAACGCCTTTATCCACTGATGAGCCGCTCTTTGTCTTCATCGTTTTTGAAGGAAGTCCCCTAGGAGACAAATCTCTGGAAATGCCTGTGAGGGAGTTTCCAGATTGGGTAAAGCGAGGAAACAGACTCACCCTCAGTGTGGCTGGCACCGCCGAGGAGGCTGAGGTCTCAGACTGAATAACAGAGCTGAGCGCCGACATCAGTCTCTCCTGGTCAATGTGACCATCCTGTTCCTCCCAACATGCCAACCCCACCACGACAGGTTGGACTCCCAAACTGTGATCTAAATAAGCCTTTTCTTAAGTTGTATTATTTGGGTCTTTTGTTAAAGTAACGAGACAGGTAAATAATACAGCGGTTTTCTTGGTGTGGCCCTGTTTGACTAATTCTTGCTGCTATAGGGGAAAAAAAGAAAGAAAAAGAAAAAAGAATATATCTCATAAGAACCAGAGAGTCGCTGGGCAGTGGTGGTGCATGCCTTTAATCCCAGCACCACTTGGGAGGCAGAGGCAGGTGGATCTCTGTGAATTCGAAGCCAGCCTGGTCTACAGAGCAAGTTCCAGGACAGGCTCCAAAGCTACACTGACAAACTCTGTCTAGAAAAACCAAAAATAATAAATAAATAAGTTAATTAATTAATAGAACCAGAGAGTCTGCTGTGAATAGAAACCAGAGAACAAGACAGGAAATCGGGATGGCATCCCAAGTATAGATCCTTTGAAACGTGCACTCACAGCTTAGATGATGCTTCTGTTCAGTGGTATTTATTCTCGGCCCCGTGACAGCTGTCACTCAAAACAACAAACAGATGCCCAGCGAATCCCAGAGTTCTCTGGATTTCCACATGTTATGACACAAAGTAACAGGGGTTATTTTCTCTCCAAATTAACAGAGGTCTTGAAAGTCCCACTGTTTGATTATGGCGTGGACTTTAATCTGAGCAGCTGGAGGCCAACAGGAACATCAATGTTTCCCTGACTGATCCAGCCATCAGGCACAGCTGGAATCTTAAAAACTAAGGCCTCGCTCTTGGCTTCAGCAAGAAGCCAAGACTGTTAGACGGATGTCTAGTTACTAGCTAGGGTAGAAGAACATGGACACCTGTTCACAATAATGAAGGAATCTCCTTCCGGGCTCCACAGTTCCTATGCAATATTGAAAAGGGGAAAAAAACTTGTCAAATAATTTCTTAGTGAAAGAAACCATGCTTATTCCCAAGCAAGAAAATTATTTATAATGACAACACAAAGTAAGACTTCCTTAGATATAAAACTCACTTAACAAAAAGTCAGTCTTACGGGATCACACTTAGTTGATGTACTTTATGCATGGAGCCATCTACTCCACCACCACTTGTAAACTTTATCAGAAAACAGTATTACAACTAGAATCTAAATAGATCGAAAGTCAGGATCTCGGGTCTTGTCACATTATCTCGGGCTGGAGGAATGAACAAGCTAGGCTTACTTGTCCGTGGCTATGCCACTAAACTTCCTAGCCCAGGGAAGGGGAGACAGTTTAACGGAGAAAGTGCTTACCCTGCAAGCACGAGATCCCGAGCCCAAGTGTGTCCAGGACCTATGTCAAAAAGCCCAGAGATAGTACCGGGCGCTTGTAATCTCTGAGTTGGCAAGGCAGATGGGGACAGATAGGTCCCTGAGGCTCCCTGACCAGCCAGCCTAGCCTAGCAGGTAAGTTCCAGGGCAGTGAGAGACCTCATCTCAAACACAAGACAAATGATGCTTAAGGAACAATATCTGAGGTTGTTCTTTGTCTTCCATATTTTCATACTCACGTGAACATGTACCCCTTGCACACATGCAGGTGTACAGACATGAGCGCGTGCGCATACACACACACACACACACACACACACACACACACACACACACACACACGGAGGGGGGGATCACAGTAGCTCTTAAAACACATAGGAAAGATCTCCAGAACATCATTCCTGGTAAAGGGAAACCACGGCAAACAGCTTACATGCCTGTCAGCTGGACAAGGACCATAGGGATTAGGGAATATTTCTCAAAGATCATAACAATGACTTCCATCAGACAATGAAGGTTATTCTTAAAAATGTAATGGTGAGTTTTGAGAAAATGAGATTTAGCAGGGCATGGTGACACACACCTGCAAACCCAGAACTTGGGAGGCAAAGGTAGGAGGATCACAAGTTCAAGGTCAATCTCAACTCTATAGGAAGTGCAAGGCCACCCTAGGTTATCCGAGATGCGATCTCAAAAACAAACAAACAAGGGAAAATGGAAGAAACCAAATGAACAAGCAAAAAGTGATAGAGGAAAAAGGTGAGATTATATATACCTTTAAAGTAGATGGAAAATCTACTAAGATCTAGATGATGGTCGTTTAAGATCTCATATACATGCTATAAAATTGCTTCACAATTAAATCAGGATGATTAACACAACATTCAAGGTTGGGAGGAACTGGGGAGCAGCATAGGACAGGGAAGGCAAAGAGCTGGACAAGCCAGGCGGCAGCCTAGTCCACCCCCCAAAGGCCTCTACTCTCTTTAGTAGCCTGTTTGAGATTTATACAGCATTCAACACACACAGACTTAAAAGTGTCCAGTTCAATTATTTTTATAAAATTCACAGATTTGTGAAACTGTCACTGATTTCAGAACCTTTCCATCAGCTCAGAAAGGGCTCAGGGGCCACGGAGAAAAGGGGGAAAGACTGTGAGGAGCAAACACCGGGCATGGGGCGGTTGCTGTGAAACAGAGCCTCTGGATAGGACAGGACCACTGTACTCCTGATCTCCCAGAAGCCATAATGATCAAGATAGTCTTTGTTCTAGCATGGTGGGGGCCGGGCACTTAAAAGCCCCTATTCCTAACTGAGGAGTTACTGACAGTGGATGGCTGCTAGGGGAGGGAGGGTAAGTTTTCTTTAAGGATATGGGCCCTGGTTGGTTGACAATGCTGCAGTGGATAGACCTTCAACATGAGTATTAGGACAGTACAACTTGGACTCAGACTCAGTGGACTATTAAAAAAAGAAAAGAAAAAGACACAAAATTGGGAAAGGGTAGGGGGTAGGGGTGGATATGGGAGGAGTTAGGGGCGGGAGTGGGAGATGAGTGTGGTAAAATACATGGCATGCATGTACAAAATTCTAAAAAAATAATAAAAATATTATATTTAAAAGTAAATAAAAAAGTGAGGTGGTGACGGCACACATATTTAATCCCAACATTTGGGAAGCAGAGGCAGGTGGATCTCTGAGTTCGAGGCCAGCCTGGTCTACAGAGTGAGTGCCAGCACAGCCAAGACTACACAGAGAAACCTAGTCTTGAAAAACTAATAAAATAAAATTAAAATTAAAACAAAGAAAAAAAACTCATACCTTTTTCACCTCCCCCATCCTAACTAATAACTGATCTGTTGAAAAAATTTCTTAGAAACATCTTCCTAGGAGTGGATTCATGCAATATGTGGTCTTTTGGGCCTGGCTTCTTTCACTTAGCAAGGATGCTATTGAGGTTCACACATGTAGCATGTTCCATACAGTAGTGCATCCCTTTCTGTGTGCACACACATGTGCTAATGTGTGCTGAAGCCAGAGGTCAAGGTCAGATGTCTTCCTCAGTCACTCTCACCTGATTTTTCGAGACAGGGTCTTTCACAGACTCTGCTTCCCCAGTGCTGGGATTACAGGCACAAGCCACCGCGGAAAGCTTTTATGTGAAAGCTGGGGGCTCAACCTCGGGTCTTCAGGGATGAATCCCAAGCCATTTCCCCAGCCCTGCCTTCCTTTTAATAATATCCCATTGCACAGATCGATCATACATTCCTGTCCACTCATCATCAGATGGGCATTTTTGTGTGTGTGTTTCTGCCTCTTAGCTGTTACCATGGGTGCATCTATGATCCTGTGTATAATTTTTGTTGTTCCTTTCTAAAATTTATTTTTATCTGCAGCGCTGGGATTTGAACCCAAGGCCTTGCTCATGATACATAAATGCTCTTCCACTGAGCTACTGCTAACCCTGTGCATATGTTTCTTTTTCTATGGCTATGCTTGCATTTCTCTTGAATATAGACTTATAGTGGAATTGCAAGGTCGCACAACAACTCTGTTTAACTCAAGGGACCATAGTTTTTCAAATTAAGCATCATTTTATATTTCCATCAGTAATTCCTCCACGCTTTCACCAACACTTGGGATTATCTGATTTTTTTTTTTAATTACAGTCACAGTAGTGAGTATGGCATGAAATCTCATTGTGGTTCCGATTTGCAATTACCTGGTGGATAATGATGTTGGGCATCTTCTTATGGCTTTAATGGCCATTTATCATCCTCTTTGGCATATTTTACAATAGACCATCTTTTTATTAGTAAATTAGAAAGGCTTTTTATATAATGTACAACTGAATCCCTAATCAGATATACGATCTTAAAGATATGTATTTATGGTTTTATTTTTGTTTTTGGAGATAGGGCTTCTCTGTAGCTTTGGAGCCTGTCCCAGAACTAGTTCTTGTAGACCAGGCTAGCCTCGAACTCACAGAGATCTGCCTGCCTCTGCCTCCTGAGGGCTCAGATTAAAGGTGTGCGCCACCACCGCCGGGCAATATTTATGTTTTGAGAGTTATTTTTTCCCAGCTCTCTTGTTTCCAAACTTCTAAACTTGGCAATACGTTCATGACTACTTTAAGTATAATATAGACTTGGCATATTCTGATGTATAATACACAATCAATGAATTAAGAATAGAACTAGCCTTCACAATAAAGATATCTGTTAGGAGATACACAAAGCAAAATAAAACATCATGTCTAAAATAAGCTAATGTTGTTCTTGTGAATATTTAATTTCTGGGCATAATTCAAGCAGTTGGAGACTCAAGCTATCAGTCTCTAACCCAAGGTGGGAAGAAGCTGTCTACTGTCAGGAGAAAAAAAAAAACTACTTACTTCCCTCCCGTGTCCTTCATCCCTCTAAATGAAGAATGGGTGTGTGTGCATGCGTGTGTGTTAGTGGGAATAATTGTTACTGGTGAAACTTAACTAAACTGCAAACTTCAATATCTGTTAATACAATGAAACTTGGTAGTACTGTTCCATTCCATATTTTCCTTGGTCACTTCTGACTGACATCTGACTTACTCAAGAGACGACAAGGGCTGCCAAGCCTCTGATTTCCCAGCTCTTCAGCCAGGAAGTATAGCAAACCCCACACCTTGTCCTATTAACAAGCCAAACAACGTCCTTCTCAGTGACAAGTGGAGAAAACCTCACTCCCTGCTTCTGAGACTGGTTGGCAATTGTCATGGTCTCTCACAGTCAGCCTCTTTTTCTCTTCATCCTGTGTCATCACTTGACCCTAATTTTATTAAAGGATTTTCAGATTTGAGGATTCATGGAGAAATAAGTCTTCTACTGGACAAAAAAGTTCAGTCTTGTCAAGAAAGCATGCCCTAGCTTCAAGCTATTGACTTAATTATTTCTGCCAGCTCTTGGAGAGCTCGGTGCAGAACCATGTGCTCTCTAACATGCTCTCAGTCCATAACCATGCAGAGCTAACAGAACTATTAGAACCCCCTCCCTGCCCTCAGCAGGCCTGTGTTCTAATTAAACTCCAGCACACAGAAACCACTCCAAAGATGGTAACAGCACTGCACCTTACACCAAGTGGTCCTAGCTACGTCAGCAAGACTTCTGAGGCAAATTTCCGAAATTAAAATATATCTATCTAGCCAGGTGTGGTGGTGCACATCAGGAATCCAGCACTCAGAAGACTGGAGCAGGAGGATCGTGAGTCTGAGGTCAGCCTGGACCAATGGGGAGTTCCTGGCCAGCCTAGTGAGATCTACCTCACAGAAAGCAAAGGTGTTGGTGTGTACCTGTAATCTCAACACTGAAGAGGCTGAATGAAGTAGGAGGATTATTGGTAAGAGTTTGAGGTCAGGCTGGAGTTTCATAGTGAGGCTCTGTCCACCCACAAACCAACCAGCCAACCAAACAAATGAAATTGACATGGGCAGTAAATGCCAGCGCTTGCCAGCAATTCCGATAAACTAAGTTTTATCCTAAGTTTTCTAAGCTTCTGAATTCTGCTGACTACATAGGCAAAGGTCCCCTTATCTTGCCTGCTCAATATTCGCCTCCACTTGGCCTTTTTGGACCTAATTCTAAATAACACGTCCTGAACATCCTAAAGACACAGACTCAATCAAAGAACGCATGGATTCCGGATACTGCTAACACACAGCCTCTTTGTGGTGCTGATGAGAATAAACATTCTCGTGTGCATAGCCGACCATCAGCTTAAAGGTGATGACAAGATTTCTGATGTCACAAACAAGCCCCTACGGGGCAGTCGGAGAGCAGCTGCAGGGTACCATTTTCAGAGCGGTCCCTTCAAAGCCTTTAGTTGCGTTTGCATTTTTTAGAAGTGACTCATGGCCTCAAGTCAGGTTCCGCAGAGAAGCCAGGTCTCTTTCCTTCCAGCACTTTCGAATAGAGGTGGTATTGGCAAGATCCATCTCAATGAAACCCACCCAGGAACCCGTGGGAGGTTCAGAGCAGGACAGTGGAGACCCCTTCAAGTCAGACCGCCCCAGGGTGCGCTGGCTGTCGGCCGGCAGGCTACGGGTGACCCTCCAGCCCGGAACTCACGGTCCTCAGCGCCACAAAAGCAGCTAGAGCGTTGGGTTACACTGACCCAGATGAGGACCGCCCGAGCACCGGGTCCCGGAATCTCAGGTCCTCGCATCCGCAGTCCTCACATCTGGGTGGCCTCAGATCCCTGAGCCCGCGTCGCCTTTCTTCCCGGCGTCCCGGCCATCTCCCACCCCACCCGGAGCGCGCAACTTGCAAGCGCCCGCCCGGAACCCAGGCAAGCCCACCACTCCCCTCCCAATTTCCCCAGGTTCCCGGCGTGCTCCAGCCTGACCTGCTGCGGAGCCCTGGTCCCGGCTTCGGTGATGCAAAGCCGGCTTCGGTCACTCGCGCGCCCTCGTCCCGCAGGCCCTGCGCTGCCTCCGCCTCCCCCCGCCCCCTGCACGGGAGCCCGAGCCGGTCACGCTGCTCGCGGGGAGAGTCGCCCGCGGCTTCCGGCAGCTCCAAATACAGACGCGCGCGGGAGGGGCCGGGAGCGCCCAGCTGAGGGCGGGGGTGGCAACGAAGGGAGCAGAGAGGAGGCGCAGATGGGCTGTGGGAGAAGAGAGATGGGAGGGCAGAGGTGATGACCGGTACAAGCAGGAAATTCCTTCGTCTCCTGCTGCAGGTTTGCAAAGAGGTCTGGAAAGGTCTAGTGGCTACTGGCTGGCGCGCGGGTGTGTGTGTGTGTGTGTGGGGGTGGTACACAATGACCCAGGCAAAGAGAGGGATAATGAGGTAAACTCGAATGTCCTCCAACTCGAGGTAAAGGATAAAGGGCTGCAGACACATTGTAGATTCAGGGCAATTAATACTCCCTTACAATTTTGTTCAATAGTAACTTATATATACCGACTTTAAAAAGTCATATGATTATTTAGACACAAATATAACCCTAGCCATTCTACTTCAGCAGCTGTTTATTTGTAGACAACGCCCCTTCTTCTATGTATATGGTCCATGCTTATAAACCTGGGAGCTTTTCTCTCCCGTTAGCATACTCAGTTAGAAAGGATTGATTTTCAATTTCCTTTTCTTTTCTTTTTTTTGGGGGGGGGAATATGCAGAGTTTATTTTGTGGATATTGGGAAGGGTATACGGGTAAGGGGTTATGGGGGTGGAAAGAGAGAGGGAGAACAAAGAAAGAGAAGAAAGAGGAAGTGGGGAGCAGAGTCAGAAACTGCCTCTTCAGAAAAAGGACAGTCTGGAATACTGGGCATGAAGCTCTTCATTGAACGAATGCGGGGGTTTTTGTTTAACTTTTGAGACAGTGTCTCTGTGCGCAGTCCTCACAGGCCTGGGACTTACTATGTAAGCCAAGCTGTTCTCAAACTCACCGACATCCTTCTACCTCTGCCTCCTGAGTGCTGGGGTTAAAGGTGTGCACCACCACTGTGCCTGGCTCTACAGAGATCCATAAAGCAAACTCTCAAAACAGTGCTGAAAGGGGAGTATGGCAAAGTCAGTGTTCCCTGTCAGTGTTCAAGTCACATTTAATTCAGTTCTGTGTGTTACCCAAAGCCCACAACTGTGAAGCAGTTCCTAGCATACTTTATTCTTGGCCAACAATGGTGTTCTGGGAGAAGCACCTCTTCACACTCTCTTGTCTGGAGTAAAGGAAAACAGCAATGTAAACACTGACCTAAGGGTGTGAACCACTGCCTGAAGTGTGAACCACTGCCTGAAACCAGAGCTAGAGGGGTTCGTATCCCCTGTGTGCCTTGCATAGGGTAGCAGTCAGTAAATCTGTGTGGTGGAATAACAAATAATGAGTAAATGAATGAATAGATACATGGATTATAGATGTATGTAGAACATTCGTGAAATATGAAAATATATAACCCATTCTAACATGGGTACTTATTATTCATTTATACACATGTACGTAAATGAACACATACACATATCCTGGATTTCTGAGACAAGGTCTTGTTAGATATAAAACTCTCAGTCCCTAAACTCATGACAGTCCTCCTGCTTCTGCCTCCTAAATGCTGAGATTACAGACATGCCTCAAACCTCTATATTTTCAGAAGCACCAACTTCCGAAATTGCCAACAGAATGCTTCTTTTCACTTAATTCAGCCATTCTTCCGTGTCTGTAGGACTGGTCCCAGAGCCTGCCACAGCTGACAAGGTCCGCAGATGTGTAAGAGTGCTCTGTAAAATGGCACAGTATTTGCATACTGCTGGAACCTTCCTGCATGCTGATCACGTCCAGGTGACTCACGGTACCCAATACGATAGAAATGTTATGTAAATAGTCATTATAATGTACTGTTGGGGGGGGGGCAGCGAAGACAATGATTGAAGCTGTTCAACTCCACCTCTAATACTTTAAATCCACGGTGGGCAGACTCCACGGATGGAAGCTCCATGGATGCAGAGGTCTGCCTGCTGGATTTTATGTTAGACTATGATGCACCGTGGAGTATAAGATGAAGGCATAGTTCTGTCATTGAATTAATAATAGAACGAAAAGATGGGAGACTGTAGATGTAGCCACAGAGTGAGGAAGATGACGAGAAATGTCCAAAATATGCACAGAGCTTCTGGAAGCAGAGATGAGAGAATGCTGTTGTGGTCCAGAGGGCCAGGAGTGTTTCCTAGTGTAAGTGAAAGATGGGATTTTAGTCAGAAGGAAGAACTGAAGAGAGAACTCCTAGGACTTAGGAGGTTGAGACAGGAAGATAGCGCCAAGTTCAAACCAGCCTGGGCTGCATAGTGCGTTAGAGGCCTCCCTAGGCTGATGGTGCAAGATTCTGTCTCAGTGCCTGAGAGGGGTTGGGGAGAGAAATGGAGAAGAGAGAACAGGAGGTTAGATAAGGCCATAAAGGAAGCTGGATTAGAGGACTGTCATGTGGAAGGAAGCTTTCAATTTTACCCCAAGATGTTAAACCCTCAGTAGTAGAGACACTGGGAGACTGCTAACAACTTTTAAAAGCAGAGCTGAGATAGCGATGGCCAATAGGTGGTGATTCACAGGACCAGAAAGAAAAGCAGCCTACAGGGGCATCTTTGCCATGGTCCCTACTTAGTTTCATCTACCGTAAGACTCATGCATGGTGTGACTCGAAGGGACAGACCTCCCAAGAGTCTTTTCATAACTCTCTAAAATGATGGTCCACATTTTTCCAATCAGTCCTGAAGAGTCCAAGGAATCAGAGATGACATTTTCTGGGTTCAAGGCTGTGTCCACAGAAGCATCTCTGAGTCCTCTTCATGGACAATGTTCTTGGTCAGAATCTGAAAGTGGTGGAGTTGGAAGGAAGAAGAAAGGGCTGAGCTAGACTTCCCTAAAGCTCATTGACCCGCCTTGAGACTCCAGGCCAAACCTGCCTTTGTTCTGAACAAATGGTCTCTTTAACAAGGAAGCAGATGTGAATTCTGGCCAGCGTCAACTCTCTCCAATCTCCACATTTCTTCTCTATTTCATCCACTCTGTGCTGATCAAGAGTCATAGGGAAAAGAAAGAGCCCAAAATATGGAATAGAATCTCTGTTTTTCTTTACGTAGGAGAAAAGTTTTGACCGAAATCTTGTCTGTGACTCTTGACATAGTAGATGATTCCAGCACCTCATAACTCAGTCCGGAGCAGGGGCGATGTTTTGTTGGTAAAGTGCTTGTCCTGCAAGCTTGAAGATCTGAGCATGATCTTCAGACCCCTTACACAGTGCTGGGTGTGGTGGTGCACACTTGTAATCCAGGACTGGGGAGGTGGAGACTTGCAGCTCTCCAGGGCTCGCCAGCCAGTCCGACTAGCCTATTTGTAGAACTTCAGACTAGTGACAGACCGCCTTCCTCAAATTAAAGAAGAACAAAACCCATGGCTGTCCTGTGACCTCCACAGCAGCTACATGCACACATATGCACATGCATCTACACACACATGAACCCACGAAAACATACACACACACACACACACACACACACACACACACACACACACACACTGTGGTTTTCATGTTGGTCTGTTTGTTGCTGTAACTGAGCTCCTGAGGCTGGGCAACTTGACTACATATCCCACTATATAGTCTGTGAATAATAGAAATTTATTTCTCATGGTCCTGGAGGTGGGGAAGTGGAAGACCCAGGAGACTGGTGTCTGCTGACAGCTCACATTCTGTTTCCAAACTGGTACCCTTGCTCACATGGCAGAAGGCAGAAGGGCCAAAAGCAGACAAATGGTGTGTGCCTGCTCAGGGTCGAGAGCAAAAGAGAGGAGAGCTCCGATAGCCTTTTTTCTTGAAATATTACATTCATTTATTATGTGTATATATATTTGCAAGCACGTGATGTAGCACACATGTGGAGGTCAGAAGACAACTTGCAGGAGTTGGTTTTCTTTTTCCACTCCGTGTGTCCCAGGGATGGAGCTCAGGATAACAGACTTGGCAGCAAGCACCTCTATCTTCCACAGCCCCCCTCCAATCTCTTTGTAAGAACACTGATCCCAGCACAGAGGGCCAGGGCACTCCGGACTCTCCCACTTTGTCATCTCTCATATTTTAATGCTCTGGCATCTGGTAGTAGCTCCATGTACACTTTTCGGAAGGTGAGTGCATTCAACTCTGGCAGGTTCCAAAGCATCTAACCCTCTGACTGATTTGCAGGATGCTAACCACCATTGAACTTGCTTGGTGAAAAATTCTCCCCTTGTAACGGTGTATTAAATGGGAGCCAGTGAGTCTTTTTAAATACTTTTAGCTAAGCAGCAGTCACGATGACTGATGGAGACAGAGAGAGGCCCTGAATTCCAGAGTGTTCCCCCAAATGAATCTATTCTAGGTGACCAGACCACTCTGCAAATTCTGTTCTACCCCCAGGGATGCTAGGATCTAAGATGGGATCACTGAGCCTTGGTGTTTAATGGCAATCTCTTTTGCTCCACTGGTAAGATCTCTCCCAGGCAAATAGAAAACACACAACAAACAGTTCTTCCCCAAGGCTTTTCTTGGTTCCCAAGGAAGCCAAGAAGATGATGGTGTCGCTCCACAAACACTCCTTTTCTGGAGTCAAAAGACCAAAAGACTGCTGCCAGTGTACTGTAGGACTTCGTGTTTTATTTTAACAAGTTCCCAGTGGAAAATTACCAGTAGTCATTTATACCAGCAGACGACTTGAGAACATTTGTTCTACAAATAGTTGATGCTATACTGTGCTGCTCACGTCCCGAGTACCCAGAATGCAGCACTGTCAGCAAGTCGAATACCAATGCCATTGGCCTTCCATCTGCACAGTTTCCACACCCAAGGATCCAGCCAACCTCAGGCTTACAACCTCTGAAATAAAAACTGTGTAGGAAACACGCACAATTTTTATTCTTGTCATTAATCTCTAAGCAATATTGTGTGGCAATTATTTCTGTGATGTTTTCATTGATTGGGTTCTAGAAGCAATCACAGCATACTGTAGGACAGTCTAATCTGTGAGCAAGACTGCACCATTTTATAGTAAAGTGAACATCAAGGGTGTGGGTGTGTGGAAGAGCCCTGGGATACCAAAAGAGAAATGTAATTGATTAAAAAAACATTAAACTTCATGTGGGAAAGCAAAAAAACCCAGGATAGCCAAAACAATCCTGTGCAATAAAGGAACTTCTGAAGGCATCACAATCCCTGACTTCAAACTCTACTACAGAGTTACAGTACTAAAAACAGCCTGGTATTGGCATAAGAACAGACAGGAGGACCAATGGAGCCAAATTGAAGACCCGGATATTAATCCATACACCTACGAACACCTGATTTTTGACAAAAAAGCAAAAAAAATATAAAATAGTAAAAAGAAAGCATGTTCAACCAATGGTGCTGGCATAACTGGATATCAACATGTAGAAGAATGAAAATAGATCCGTATCTATCACCATGCACAAAATTCTGGGTCCAAATGGATCAAAGACCTCAACATAAAGCCAACCACACTAAACCTCATAGAAGAGAAAGTGGGAAGTACACTTGAACGCATTGGTACAGGAGATCACTCCACAAATATAACCCTGGTAGCACAGACACTGAGAGAAACAACTAATAAATGGGACCTCCTAAAACTGAAAAGCTTCTGTAAAGCAAAGGACATAGTCAACAAGGCAAAACGACAGCCTATAGAATGGGAAAGATCTTCACCAACTCCATATCAGACAAAGGGATGATCTCCAAAATATACAAAGAACTCAAGAAATTAGTCATCAAAAAAAAAAAACAAATAATCCAATAAAAAATGGGGTACAGACTTAGAGAACTCTCAACAGAGGAATCTAAAATGGCTGAAAGACACTTATGGAAATGTTCAACATCCTTAGCCATCAGAGAAATGCAAATCAAAACAACTCTGAGATTCCATCTTACACCTGTAAGAATGGTCAAGATCAAAAACACTGATGACAACTTATGCTGGAGAGGCTGTGGGGAAAAGGGAACACTTCTGCTTTGCTGGTGGGAGTGCAAACTGGTACAGCCCCTTTGGATATCAGTGTGGCAGTTTCTCAGAAAATTAAGAAACAACCTTCCTCAAGACCCAGCAATACTACTTTTGGGTACATACCCAAAGGATGCTCAACCGTGCCATAAGGACGTGCTCAACTATGTTCATAGCAGCATTGTTTGTCATAGCCAGAACCTGGAAACAACCTAAATGCCCCTCAACTGAAGAATGGATAAGGAAAATGTGGTACATTTACACAATGGAGTACTAGACAGCAGAAAAAAATAATGACACCTTGAAATTTGCAGGCAAATGGATGGAACTAGAAAACATATTGAATGAGGTAACCCAGGCCCATAAAGACAAATGTACTCATAAGTGGCTTTTAGACATAAAGCAAAGAAAATCAGCCCACAAATCACAATCCCAGAGAACCTAGACAACAAAGAGGACCCTAAGAGAGACATACACGGATCAAATCTGCATGGGAAGTAGAAAAAGACAAGATCTCCTGAGTAAATTGGGAGCATGGGGACCATGGGAGAGGGTTGAAGGGTAGGCGAGAGGAAGGGAGGGGAGCAAATAAAAATGTATAGGTCAATAAAATCAATTTAAAAATGTTAAGAAAAAAAAACCCAAGAGATGCAATCCCAGATTGACATTTAAATTAAAGGAACCATAATCTTATTTTAAGTTCTCTTACCTGTCTTACAATTGTTAATTATAAGTATAAATATCTTTCTCCCTTTTCACAGTAATAAGTATAATTAAGTAGAAATATTATAATTGATGTTTTTAATTAAAAATAACTGAAAAAATTAAGCCATTACCATGTGCCTAGACTATCACCTGTTCTAAGCATTTTATATATTTATTAACTTTGCAGCCTCATGACTTGGGTACTGTTATTATCCTCCCTTTGTAAGTCAAGAACTCACCACAGAAGGGTGCAGCTATTTGATCAAGATCATATTGCCTGAGATTTAGACCCAGGAGCTTGGCTGGATTTCTTCTAACCAGCACATTTTATAGAATTAAGAAAAAATGAAAGCTATCAGTTTATCCAATCGCAAATGGTCAGTACAAAATTAGATACCTCATCAGTTATGACTAGTTTTGTGTCTGTGTCATCAAGAGTTAGAGCTGGGGAGATGGTTGATAAATGCTTGGCTTGCCTGCCTCCGAATCCGTGTCAGAGAGTTAGGTATGGTAAGGTCTGCTTGTAATCCCAGGGTTGCTGAGCCAGAGACAGGCAGATCCTTAGGGCTTGCTGGCCAGCTATCCTGGTCTACTTGTTAACATCCACGGCTGCGAGATACTATAAACTGGGAGGTGTCTCTTGAGGAATGAATGACATCCTCTGGCCCCCACATACACACCCACACATGGACATTTAAACATGCACACACGTGCACCCCCCATCAATCAATCTAGAAATAAAATTGTCACATCTCCCTTTTATTGAGCTGATTTAATATCCATGGGAGACTGGTTCTAAGACTCTGAACAATTCTCAGATTCTTGAGTAGATAAAAATCTCATAATATTTGCATGTTAATTACCCTTCTTGTATACTTTAGCAATCTCTAGATTGCTTGAAGTACTTCATACAGTAACTAAAGCTGTAAAAATTACTTTAGTATGTGGTTTAGGGAATAACAATGGAAGGGAGAATTGTCTGCTCCTATTCAGTACAGATGTATTTAAACTAGAGTTTTGTCACACAAAAGAATAGTCTTCATACAAAGATGAAGTGGTGGTTTGAGTGAGAATGACCCCTGTAGGCTCGTATGTTTGATTTCTTGGTCTTCCAGTTGGTGGAATTGTTTGGGAAAGATTAGGAGGTGTGGCTTTTTTTGATAAGGTGTGTCACTAGGGGTGGGCGTTGAGATTTCAAAAGCCCATGAGAGACTGAGTCTCTCTCTCTCTCTTTCTCTCTCTCCCTCTCTCCTTCCCTCCCTCCTCCCCTCTTTTTCTCTTCTCTCTGCGTGCTGCCTGTAGTTAGGATATAAGCGCTTAGCTACTGCCCCAGCACCATGCCTGCATGCTTGTCACCATGCTGCCTGCCATGATGGTCATTGTCTAACCCTCTAAAACTGTAAACAAGCCCTGAATTAAATGCCTCCCTTTATCGGTTGCCTTGGTCACAGCGTCTCTTCACAGCGATAGAACAATAACTAAGACAGAAGTAGAACCCAAGGATGCAGAGGGGGCGACTGGATACATAAGGATCAGCAAGGCAGAGAAAATGGCAGTGAAATGGCGGGGGGGGGAGTCTTCCGGAGTTCATGAACTATGGACAGACAGGAGTACTAAGTCATGCCTAACCCATGCAAGACCCAGGCTCCCTTAGCAGAGTTAACAGCTCTGACTGTGGAGAATTCTTTTCTTCTCAAGGAGGGAAACTTGGTAGCTCAACTCTTGAATCCTGATTCTTCTCCTGCCCAATGAAAGAGGAGACTTGGGAATCCATGCCAAAAAAGTGAAGACCCCTAGACAAAGTCAAAATAGTCCAGACTTTTGTCATTTGATGTGTGTGTGTGTGTGTGTGTGTTGGGGTCTTTCAAAGACGTCCAGGTTGTCCTTAATCTCCTGACCTAAAGTAATCACCCCACCCTAGTCTCCCAACCAGCAGCTGTGGTCCACAATGCGATGCTGAGTGGCCCTGAGAAGCCATGCTGAGAGCTCGCCCAAGCGAGCAGCTGTGACACACAGCAGAGCTGGTCATTTCCACATCACGTCCATCACCTGTCCATCACCACCGTCTCCAGACACGACCTCTCCAGGCTCCACATCACTTGTTTACTGGATCTGTCATGTGAAATGATCGGGTGTCACAGGGAGTCATCCCCTTTTCCCAGCATGATGGTTCTGTGACATCACTTTCATGGTTATATTCCTTCACAAATGGCTGGCTGGAGTCTGGGGAAGTTAGAGTGCAGAAGAGTGATGGATGAACTATAAACAGAAGGCGCCAAAAGTGGACTTCCTCAGGCTCCACAGATGCTAAAAATGACACGTTTCATTTATCATGTGAACAAGGATTCTGAACTTGGAACCTCTGGATGGGTTTCAAAGTCTACTTCCTAGAAACCAGGCATGGCAGTGCATGCTTATAATTCCAGCATTCAGGATGTAGAGACGGGGATTATCATAAGTTGTAAACCAAGAAGGACTCCAAAGTAAGACCTTATCCCAAAAATAAAAGAAAGGAACTGTTCAACCTGCACATAGCCATGATATCATTTAGGGAGTATAATGTGGCATTTCAGGGCAGGCATAGTGCCTAAGGGTCAGTCATATCAGGATTGGTGTGTGCGTCATCCCAGGGATACATCATTTTTAATGTTCAAAACACCCAAGATTCTTTTTATTAGCTATTTTGGAGTATTCAAGCCATTGCTGCCCATACTTACCCTACTGTGCCTCTGTGCTGTGGACAGTTTAGAAAATGTCCCTCCTATTCCGTTGTATTCCTCTGCTTCTAGCCATCCTCTTCTTGCTCTGTTTGTTTCTCTGTCTTTCTGTCTGTCTATCCATCCATCATTCCATACATTCATCTATCTTTAATGCTTTCCACATAGGGCAGGCCAGATTTGAACTGCCAATCCTCTTGTCTTTAGCCTCTTGGGTGCTGAGATTTCAGGCCTGAGCCACCACTTCCAGCTTGTAAAGAGGGTTTTTTGTTGTTGTTGTTTTTGTTTTGTTTTGTTTTTAGCAGATTGTGAACTCCACAAAATCCATGTTCTAGATTGATTTATTTGTCGTATACATGTGACAGCAGATCTTTACAAACCCATAGATGGTTTTAAGATTCCAATGACTCATTGGAACCATACCTAAACAATTTAGTTCATATCTATCTCTTCTTTTATCCAGGCGCCTTTGAAATGTATAGCCTATTCATTCAATTAAAAGGAAATGATTCTCAATTGTAAAATATTTTCCCTTTTGAAGTTTCTACTGTTGATATTTAAAAGATGGGATTCAAAGCTCAGGTTTATTTTAAGTCATTACTCAGTGGGAAAGAAAGGATACCACACAATGCCCCCCACCCCTGAATGTGTTCATGAATACTCTCCATCTACCCATTAGCCTTGTGCCTGCAAACTGGGGATGCCTGCCTTGGTATACTGGAACAGGTAGTGCATGACACTCAATCCTCAGTAGGTGTTTTCAGGAGTTATGTAATGAAATAAATTCAGATTTAAAGTCAGGACTTAGAGAAATGAATATTTTTTTTGTTTTGTTTCTTTCTAGAGCCATACAAGAAATAAGCTATAGTTTTTTCATTATAAATCTCAACTACTGCAAAATATGATATGAGGATACCTTTTGGTGATGGTTTGAATAAGAATGGTTCCCATAGGCTCATAGATTTGAATGCTTGCTCACCAGGGCATGGCACCATTAGGAGGTGTGGCCTTGTTGAAGGAAGTGTGTCACTGAGGGCGGGCTTTGAGGGTTCAGTATGCTCAAGTCAGGCCCAGGGCCTCTCTCTCAGCTGCCCCTCCAGCACTATTTCTGCCTGCATGCTGTCACACTTCCTGCCATGACGATAATGGACTAAACCTTGGAATCTGTAAGCCAGCCCCAATTAAATGCTTTCTTCTAAGAGTTCCTGTGGTTATGGCATCTCTTCACAGGAATCAAACATGAACTAAGACACAGTTGAAAAAGTATTCTTCACAGCCAGTGAAATAGTTCAGTGGGTAAGAATTCTTGCTGCATAAACTTAGCAGCTTGAGTTGGAGTCCCGGAATCCACAGTGCAAGCCTAAGCAGAGAACCAACTCCTGCAAGTCGCCCTCTGACCTCTACATGTGTCGCCCTCTGACCTCTACATGTGCACCATGGCAGGGTCATGCCCACATTCAAACACATGCACCACACACATGCATACACATGCACTAAAATAAACATTTAAAAAAGGAAAAGAAAAATTCATCAAAAACACATTTTAAAACTTAGAGGTATTATCCAATAGAATATAAAAGAGCTGTAAGCCAATGAAATGTAGAATAAGTACAGAAAAGCCACCAATGTGGTACTGGCTCCTCTCTTCTCAGCATAAATAGACTTAAGAGAGCGAAAGTGGCCAAGGATAGTGAGATGTGAGGTTGTTAGTTAAAAGGCTAGTGTATCTCCTTTCCATCTGAATACAATATAGTAGTGACAATATAGATTACATCCATCTACCATTCTAATCAAACATACAAATATGTGTATTTGTTATGGTTTGAATATGAAATGCCCTCTCCATGCTTATGTGCTTGAATACATAGTCTCCATCTGGTAACACTGTTTGGAAGAAGTTGTGGAGCCTTTGAGAATTTATCTAGCTGGAAGGAATGGATTTCTGGGGCAGGCCGTGAGAGACATTAAATAGCCCCTCGTTTCCTTCCTTTCTTTCTTTCTTTCTTTCTTTCTTTCTTTCTTTCTTTCTTTCTTTGTCCTTCCTTCCTTCCTTCCTCATTCTTTCCTCCTTCCTTCGTTCCTTTTTAACTTTTATTAATTTTTAAAATGAATTTCACATCATGTATTCCAATTCCACTTATCTCCCCATCCCTCCATATCTGTCCTCTGCCCTTGCAACTCCACCCCCCAAAGAAAACAAAAAATTAAGTTAATAATAACAATAAAAGTATAAAGATAAAAAAGTCTTGCTGGGGATGCTGTAGTGTGTCACACAATCTACCCTTTTGCCCAAACAGCTTTGTTTGAAAATGTTCATTGCAGTGAGTCATTGGACTGGTTCAAGGCTTCTGGCTTCTGCTACCCTATCAATACAGGATCCTCACCGGAACACCTCTGGGATATCCTGTTGTTGTCCTGTGTCATAGAGACCTTGCAGCTTTCGTTCTGAAGAACCAGTCTCTTCACTTCACATGCTCCAGCAGGTCATGGATGGGGTAGATGTTGGGTTGGGCCAACTCAAAACCCTGGATCTGGGCCTGGGTGTCAGCTAAGCTGGTCAGCCTGCCTAGTCTCCTACACCTGAGCCACCAGGGCCAGCTCTCCCACTTTGCTCAAGCTAGAGGTGGGTCCAGCTCGCCTGCCTGTGGCAGCTGGCAAGGAGTGAGACCGGTTTATTCCACCGGCGTCAGCTTTTCCTCACCAGTGCCACCAGGGCCAGCGAGGTACTGGGCCCTCTTTCTTTTGCGTGCAGCAGCTGCCAGCCCCACTTTCTGTCCCATCTAATGCTCGATGGTCTGAGGAGTTATTTGCAAACAGCCCTTCACCTCCCTACAGCCACGGCCATACCTGCTGTTCTCCACCGTGACAGACTGCATAGCCCCAAACCCAAGTCAGAGCACGCGTCTCCATCCTTGCATTGGTTTTGGTCAGGTATTTGATACCTCATAATCATAAGAACAGTAACAAATACAGTGTTTTTATGTCTTTTATGTGTTTTTATATGTATTGTTTTCAAGTACACTGAAAGTGAAATCACTATGTATAGTTTAAAAAGAGAATGCGATTTCAGTTTTTGAAATTATATAGGGCTGGAGAAGGGGCTCAGTGGTAAAGAGCATGTGTTGCTCTTCCGGATGACCCAGACTGGGTTTCCAGCACTAGTGTGGTAGCTCATAACTGTTTGTTAACTCTGGCTCCAGGGCGTCTGACACCCTCTCCTGGCTTCTGCTAATACTGCACACACTTGGTGCACATTCATACACGCAGGCAAAGCATCCATACGCACAAAATAAAAACAAACAAACATTTAGTGAGTATTCAAGATTATGTTTATAAGGTGGAGTCTTCTTGTCAGACTCCCTTAGGTATGGCAGAGGAAAGTGTTTATACTGCTGCAGTGGCTTGAGCTTGAGATGGAGACGAAAGGCTATGTAGGAGTCTGGACAGGTATGGCTATGATTTAGCCAAAACAGACACCCCGTTCTGAAGTGGAGTGAATACCACAGAATCCACCTATGTAGTACATAGAGCGCTTGCAGTCAACGCTGGCTGACCGCAACATTGTGACACACAACAGCCAGAGAACAATCTGAAAAGTATGCGTTGTCCAACAGGTGTGTCCAGACTTCTGACATCACAATACAATGTTGTCATCTCCAAAACTCTTGCTTGAGAACTGCACAATGAAGTTGCAAAACAATTGCAACATAGCTTATAAGGTCTTAAGCTTCACAGTTTTGTACTGGACCACGTTCACGGCATGTGGCTCTGTGGGCCAAGGTTGGACCAGTCTGGTAGGAGAAATTACAGCTGTCCCCCAACTACTTTAAACAAATATGTCAGGGGTGGGCTATGAAATAAATATTATATTGATGTAGTTTCTCTTAACATGTATTAAGTGCAGATACATATATATACTTATGTATATATATGTAATTTTATATGCATACATACGTAATTAAAACAACCTACAACTTTTAAGATGGCCATCTTGAAAATTCCCAGGTGATGTCTTCTTCGAGCCAGATATTTTCCCAGCCAGGACACTTGCAGACATTGTTATAGAGCACACCTCTAGCTCTCCAAGTTTCTGTCCGACTTAGTTCAACAGTCATGAACAAGAGGGATTAGCTTCAAATCTTTCTCCTGGCCAGACCTCAGACCTGAAAAATAATGCTCTACTTTCTATGGATTTCCCGGCTTTTAGAAACAATGCAATCTCAATTCAGTATTTTGTAATGATCCCTAAAAGCAACAATAAGGCTGATTAAAAACCCCATCCTTTCTAACACCCCAGGGGCTGGTGATTGGATCCAGCTGTTTCCCACCAACCGCGAGGGACAGGACCCTTGCTATGTACACTTTTATCTACAGAAAAGAAAGAGTTTGGACGCAGCCACCTTGCCCATTTCTGGTCAGGGCAGAAGGCATTTGTCCCTCCCCCTCTCCCCCACATTTCACATCCAGATTAACTCCATCATCCCGTGACTAAAGGAGAAAATAACTCCCCAGCTGTCTCTGGCTTCTTTAGCTGCTAGCACAAGAACTTGATCCACAGGGGGACATTCCTGAGTTAAGAACAGTCAGCACATGTGATTTGGGATACAGCACACAGATTTTTGGTGGTGCTATTTAGAGGGTACCTCTGTTTGTCTTTCTAGGGTACCCCAAATATGTCCAAAGCTACACTAAAAGATTCTGCTTATAGACTCTAAAAACATGGAATTTATAGATGCAGAAAGTAGAATGGTGAGTGCAGGGAGCAGGAAGAGGGCTGATCACATGGAAGGAGAGATGGTGGAGAGGAGAGGGAGGAGGGATGAACACATGGAAGGAGAGATGTGGGGAGGAGCGGGGAGGAGGGATGAACACATGGAAGGAGAGATGTGGGGAGGAGCAGGAGGAAGGGTGAACACATAGAAGGAGAGGTTGTGGGGAGAAGCGGGGAGGAGGGTAAGCACATGGAAGGAGAGATGTGGGGAGGAGCAGGGAGGAGGGATGAACACATGGAAGGACAGATGTGGGGAGGAACATGAGGAGTGAGCACATGGAAGGAGAGATGTGGGGAGGAGCAGGGAGGAGGGATGAGCACATGGAAGGACAAATGTGGGGAGGAGCATGAGGAGGGTAAGCACATAGAAGAAGAGATGTGGGGAGGAGCGGGGAGGAGGGTGAGCACATGGAAGGAGAGATATAGGGAGGAGCAGGAGGAAAGGTGAGCACATGGAAGGAGAGATGTGGGGAGGAGCAGAGAGGAATTAGGAACTGAGCATTGTGGCACATGCCTGTAATTTCAGTGATCTGGAGTTCTGAGGCAGGGGGATTGCTAGCTCAGAGCCAGCCTGGGTTACATAGGGAGACCCTGTCTTAAGCAAATAAACAGGTTTCAGCTAAACAGGAAGAAGTAGTTCAGCAGGAGTATTGAGCAATATGGCGATGCATCAATAATAAAATGCTATATGTTTATCACCAAGGGAATAATCTGCATATTCTCAGCACAGATTATTACAAGAATGTGAGGTGATGGGTATATTAATGAGTTCCATTTAACCATTTAACACTGGAAAACCTGCCTATCTACCTATCTACCTATCTATCTATCTATCTATCTATCTATCTATCTATCATCTATCTATCTACCCATCTCCTATTATCATTTTATCTATCTTTTACTATCTTCCTAAGATCTATCTATAAGTATCATTTTCACACTCTAATTATATAATTTTTTTAAATAAACATGCAAACATGAGGGGGGGTTTGCTTTCACATCTGTATTCCTGCACTCTTGTCTGAGATCTCAGGGGCACTAGGTCACCATCTGTGGGAATTTACACGCTGGAGAGCATGGGTTGTTGCACAAGTGCCACAGATCTTCTTGGTATGGTAATGGTAGGATGGATGTAGGAATAGGCACACTTCTGGAGGGAATCTGAGTTTTTTCTTTGCATTGAATTTCTTCCAGTGCTTGTAATATTTGGGAGGGGTGGACAGGGTTTTGTGCTGTCTAGACTAGCCTTGAGCTTGCCGTGTAGCTGAGGATGAGCTCGGACTTCTGATTCTCCTGCTTCCAGTTCTCAACTGTTAAGATTAAAAGAGTGTGCCATGATGCCCAGTTTACATGGTACTTCTTGAATGCTGGGCAGGTTATGTGGCGCTTCTTGCATGTCGGGCAGGTTATATGGTACTTCTTTTTTTTTTTTTTTTCTAAGTACATACCAAGAAATTTTAATTCTTAAACAAATTAAGCAAATACAAATTTTAGACCATGATGGAGGTAGATATAAATTTTACCAAAGGAAACAGAAAGTCTATCTACCCATCCATCTATCTATCTTATATATTTTTCTAACACTCCATAATTAAATTAATTTTAGTTTCAGTCTTGATAAAATTTTTCATGG